>JAJPUD010005012.1:42514-143257 GCA_023553655.1 Myrmecobius fasciatus | reverse complement strand
TCTCTCTCTCTCTCTCTTCAATTGGGGGGAGAGGGGAGAACGAACTTGAGCACTGATAGAGCTTTATAAATCCAGAGAGAAGGCACCAAAGAGTTGCAGTGACAAACAGCATGGACAGGTTTGTAACTCCTCGATTTTGTTATCTACAGGTAGGATTGTCTTCATTTTGTAAAGAAATTTAGATAAATTTTCCGTGTAAATAGGTTAGCAGTTTTGTTATTGAATCTACTCTCAAAGACAAGGTCATGCCTGAATTTATGAGATAAATTCTGCTAAACAGTTAGCTCATTTGATAGTAGAAACACTTGGCTCTCTAGAGAAATGTTCAAATTTGTGTCTATTTTAATATTCTTTTATTTTTGAATCATAGGGTGGGGCAATATGGTGTATGCTTTAGGATTATAACTTTTTTTAATCCATTGATTTCATCTTTAAGCTTTTAATTATGAACAATACAAACTTTTAATTTTAATGGTGGTGTGCAGAATTCTTGCAGGAGATGAAATATTAAATTGAATTTTTCCTTAATCAAAACCAGATACATCTTTAAAATGCAATATCTATAACATATAGATTCTTTCCCAAGAAACCCAGTTACTTATAATTATGATTTTATTGTGATAATTCTGAGAAAATAAAAGTGTTAAAGAGATTAAGCATTATTCCTCAGGAAAAAATTTTGGTATTAGTTTTTAAATGATTTATGAATAACAGGAGACTTGTGTCTTTATTATTGAATTTAACAAAACTGAAGTGATTACTTTTCATATAAATATGGAAAGAAAATTAAATGATTTTTAAGTATAGTTCATATCTTTGATTTAGAGAGTTTGGTTATTGTAAATAAAATTAAAACTTTTAAAGTCATGTAAATATCAGTTAAAGTCCTGAATCACATTAAATAACATGATCCAAAAATGACATGAAATAAATGGACAATGAAGAGCATTACAATGGCAATAGAAATATAGCTATTTTTCCTGATAAATATATTTATAATTTGAAGACTTGTGGGTATAGACTTTTTACTCTTTCAAAAATATGGACTAGAGAATCACTAATCTAATTTGGAGATTCAACTCTTGAGTCATAGGTGTGACTTTGCCTACTAGTAACAATAGAAAGTCTGGAGATGTCAAGTGGCAAATGGATGAACTGTACAGGAAACAGTAACTGTTGAGCCTTTGGCTTACCTTGATAGTATAGTTTAGTGTTTGAACAGCACTAAGATTCTTTTAAAAAAAAAAAAAAGGCAAACAAACAACTCTCACCCTATACAGCTTTGAAAAGAATTGATTTTCTGGAAGAGACAAGGAGCTGTGGTTTACATTTGTGTAAAGATGGAGGAAACCTCTAACACTGACCCTGTGTGGGAGATGGCTCAATTATCCATGCATTGGTACAGTTGCAAATTATTTTCCTTTGTCTGAAGTGGGTGGATGCCAGAGCCTTCAACTGAGCTCTCTAATTTAATGTATGGAAAATGTCTTAGCCACCATTTTTAACAATTAGCTGTATCACTATCACAGTAAGATGATTACTGAAAGCAGTTGTGGTGCCATTTCATTTACATTAAGACCTATGGCACAAGAGCTTTGTTACTGTAAAACTCAGAAAATGGAATAGTACTCTAGAAAGAGTTCCTTAGTAGGGTGGAGTACATTCTCAGGAAGAAAATGGAATCCTTTTGTCTATAGTAAGTATTTATCATACAGTATAGCGGTGAAATTGTATAAGTTTAAAATCTGGTGGGTTTTTTTCATTAGATAGGATAGATTTTTAAATGGACTGTGAAATATTAATGATATCACATGGGAACTACAAATTCATTTTTGCGTTACAAAGCATCTTGTATATTAATAAGTGAATTACATCTTTGTACTATAAATTTAAGTAAATAATTTCTATACTTTTAAATTTTAATCAATTATTCATTAATAATGTTAGTGATGAAATTGATTAATTTATCACCTACTAATTTAACTGTAGCAGGAAAAAATTAATATTTAAAGATGTACAATCTTTTTTATTACCACTTGTATGTTTTTTGTTTCTGAAAGGGATTTCTGTATTTTCCTAGAAAAAGCTGCCACATTAGAGATGTATAATCAGTTCCTAAAATAAACATGAAAATTATTTTGAGAAATATGTTGAGATACAGAACAACAGATCTGGGCTTTTCCCTCTCAATTTGGTGCCTTGTGTTCAATTAATAGTGTACAACTTCAAAGTTATTTGTTTAAAACTCTTATTTGTGATTGTATGCTTAAGAATTTTGTTATTCTTAAAAATAATTAGATTTGATGCTTGCCGTTCCTTTGTTCTTTTATGAAACAAATCATTGGGAGAGCAAGAGGATTTTCATTTTTGATTTGTGTGTTTATCTTTTAAAGGGACTGAATTACTTAAATTACTATGAATAAATTTTACAGTAAGCCATGTCATAAAGAATTTACTGTCAGAAATGTTGTAGTACTGCTTAAGTAGTTCGTTTCCCACCACATCAGTTGCCTGTGAATTCTGACTTAACTTCATCTCTAGTTTAAAATACCAGCTATC
The DNA here is from genome assembly GCA_023553655.1 of Myrmecobius fasciatus. Lineage (NCBI taxonomy): Eukaryota > Metazoa > Chordata > Mammalia > Dasyuromorphia > Myrmecobiidae > Myrmecobius > Myrmecobius fasciatus. Next base: position 140,698 of record JAJPUD010005012.1, on the reverse strand, counting down.
ATTCTTTCCTTCCTTATATTATCCATTGCCCATCTTAGTTGCTAGATTCTTCTTAGTCTGAATAATGAGGATTTAAAAATGAAAAGATAGATTTTGCACAGCTACTTTTTTTTAGTAACCGTAATATTGTTTAGATCTTAAAAGATTTTCTTAGAAATCTAAAGCACATATATTAGCGTGGCCCTAAAAATCTTACCTTAAATCTCAACTAGCAAAGATACAATTTACCAAATAGACTAGCTAGATTATAAAGGTATTGTTTCTTCTGATTTTACAAGGCAAATTTATTTTTCCTGCAAAGTATAATAGGTTAAATATTAAAATTACTTGATGAATTGGAAGTGGATACAAGATCTTAGATTTTAAAGGCAGTTATCTGCATTAATAATATGCATTCTTTGGTTTGACAGCATGTTAATATGAATTTAAATGTGATGTGAAACAACTTTTGAATTTTTCATGTGGAACTTTAAGGTTCTATTTGATATATATATACATATATATATTAAATTACTCATTCTGCAATAAGTTTCTTAATGCTACCTTTTAGAAATACTTAGAAAAGTAGAAAGAAATATTATATGCTTTTTTCCCTTCTTTCTTCTTTCTCCATGTATTTTACCCTCTATTCTCTTCTTTTCTCCCCATTTTGTGGCACTAAGGGTTTTTGTCAGGTTATTTGTTAGGTGCTACGAAGTTCTTCAGCAGACTTGTTCCAATATTCTCCCAAGATTACTAATCTGCATGTTAATGTGAGGAGTCAAAGTGCTTTCCATCAGTGAACAATGAGTTATACTTTTGTGCTACTGAAGTGTCACAGCATCAGGGTGGCAAGAAAGACCTTACTTTGCCATAATTTATATAATAGAATATATCCAGTAGCTTACTAGGAAATGTGCTACTAAGATGGCAGTAAAGATGTAATGAAATGGCATCATCAGTAAAATTGAGTTAGGAAGCTGATCTCATGATCTTTTTTGAAAAGTTGGAAGAGCATCACTCTGCCACTCTATAGTATCACATTTTTTTGAGATTATTGAGAAGAGAAAATAATTTAAGGTTTTAAACAGGGTATTTCTAGTACCTTACTAAAGATATTAATGTTTAATTTGCCCAGACTGCAAATTTACCATAACAATAGTTTTTAGTTTAGTACTTGCCACAATATCTGCTTTGTATATTTTGACTTAGATTTCCTTTTGTTCTATGTTCATTGCTTTCCATAGTTATTCACCACATGGTATGTAAGCTTTCTCTCTGTTAAGTTAAAATAAAGACTCCTTAATACACAAAGGGTTCTTTGATTCTAAAATTCTTTCTAGCTTATTGTGATTTGGTCTTATACAATAATATAGACTTTTAAAAAACCAAACAAATTTATGTTCTTGTTTGATCTTGAGGTGTGGGTAACTTAAGAAACATATCAAAAAAGCAGCCTCTGATTGAGTATTAAATAGAAATTTATAATCATGATAATGAAAGACCTAATTTACTGATATACAAAAGTAGACCAGTTTCTGCTTCATCTGGATCTCAATTTGGTTGTTTCCATTTCCTTGATTTGAGTTTCTTAGTTATTAATGGGGGAAAAAAAACAACAGCTCACTTATGATTTGAAGAATCTGAGCAGCCTGTCAAACTCTCCCACCAGTTATCTTTATTAATCCATATTTGATTGGCCCTCTGATAGAATTACTGTTACACTATTGTTTATATTTAGTACATTAAGATTTTTTAAATTGTGTGTTCTCTCTGTTTAGAGTGGCCAGTCATCTACCCTGGCAAAGAATAAGGGCGTTAACCTTTGGTATATCAGGAGGGCCAGAAATGAGGATTCTGAAGCCTTATCACTGCATAGTTTCCTAAAGGGTCCCCGAATTTACCATTTCCATTTCTAATGCTAGTTAGAGACAGTGTCAAAAGATTTCAGTCCCCAGTGTTCCCCTCTCCTCCTCATCTGTAATAGTTTATACTAGAAAAGTAGCCTTGGTCCCTTTGCTTGCTTATGTTGCTTATAATTGCCACTCTGGTTAAGCAGTATTTTACATGATCTATAGTGAATTGTAACTTCTGAAGCATTTCCTCAGCTCAGACAGAGTAAAATTAAAATGTTTTCTAATTTAATTAGAGCTAAGAGGAAGAACATTGTAACGAGTTTTGTTTGGGAGAAGTACCCCTAAAGATTAAATCTAAACTGCTATGAAGATATAAAAGGAAAAGTTGCTTCTTTTTTTTTTTTCTGAAGAAAGTAAACTGCCAGGAAAAAATAAACATGAACATATATGAAACTAATACTGAATTAAAAGAAATCCAAATCAAGCTGAGGCTCACTTTTCTATGACAACAGTAATGATCTGCTTGCATACTATCAGCATGAGCATTGCTGCATAGCAGGAAGAGTTGTATTTTTTGACTGCAGTGTAAATGACTGACACTGTGCACCAGCAGGAAATAAATAGGAGAAGTAGTTCCTAAACATCATCTTGGATAATAAAGCTGGTTTTACCATTTCTTGTACTTGGTAAATAATACTACAAGATCTGATTAGGATCCCTCCAGAAGTCAACCTGGCACACTTGATACAAATAGGAATCTTTTTGACACATTTCTTTATTCCCTTATTATCTTCCCTTCTATTCCTCTTTTCCAGGGGAAGAGAGGAATTATGATTAGATATAATCTTTTTAAATGTAAAGTTACTTTAGTTTTTAGGCAAAGAATTATGGAGAGAGTGCTTGTTTTTAACATTTAACATTTTAAACTGCAGCGCAGATGATTTTAAAGTTCATATAGTATAGAGGTATAGTAATCCATCTTAAAACTGGGAAATATTTTGTTAAAAGTTCCTTGAGTTTGTTTATAGTAGTTTAATTGTTATGCTTGCGAGTCATAATTCATTTTTATTTTTTGAGGAATCCTTTCTGTTCCTTTCTGAATTGGAACATAAAGCAATTCACTTATATTTCCAAAACCGAGTTGGAACTCCACTCTTCTCCCACCCCCACCATCCTAGTAAAGCATGCTGTCTTTTTTTCCTTTCTTTTTTCTAAAGATCTTCTCATTGACATAGATCTAGGAATAAGCTGATTTAACTGCCCTGAATTACTATCCTAAGTTTTTCCTTTTGGGGCCATATCAGCAGTCTTAAACCACTTGGAAGACTGCCCTCTCTTCCTAAGCTTCCTCATTCTTTTACTCTTCACTCATTGGAGTGACAAAGGAAGATGGATAGCAGATTTCTTGAACACTGCAACGGGTACTAGAATATTGTGTCCTTCATATTCAGAGATGACACTATTGACCTGTCATTAGGAGCCTGGGAGTTTGATAGTGAGTGATAGATTTACATTCTTATCTGATTCTGATATATTTGTAACCTTATTGCACTAGGGTTAGAACAGAAAGAGTCTTACTTGAGTGAAATTGAGAGGAATTACAAGATGGCTTCACTTATTTAAAAAAAAAAATGTATTACATATTGATGGCTAAAATTCTATGATCAAGTTGTTCATTTGGTTTAATCAGTAACTCCCTAATGCCATTTTAAAATATAAACAGTCTTGTGAAAGCTTAACACATTACGTTCCTAATATAAACATAAATTGCTTGGGTGGGTAGAAAAGCAGCAAAGAAGAAAGCAGTGAGACTATTCTAGCACTTAAGTTTGAGAGTTTAGTGAAGATAGGCTTCACTTGTTGTACATTTCATGTTTGCCAAAAGTTGACCTTCATTAGATGGGTAGTCTGTTGCCTTGGAACAGAGCAAAACAAAATGATCCATGTAGGGATTGAACCTATTACCTTAGCCTTGTTACCAGTGTGTTCTAATTAACTAAGGCAGTCAACCACAGTTCTAATCCTTGCTGTAGGAGTAAGTGGAAATCAAATAATCATTTTTCTATAAGTTATCAAGTTGTCAAATCTGTGGGGTTGCTCTACATTGATCACACATTCTTGTAATTTGACAAGTTTTCCCAGATAAGTCTTAGCAAACATAGTTTTGCCATATGTACTAAGATGATTCTTACTTCTTATTTCTGTATTTAATACTAAAAGCCATAAAAGTCATAGAGAGAAAAATCCTGGAGAAATAGTAGCCTATACAAGAAGTAAAGCTAGATGGTAGTGATAAAAGGGTGATCTGAAGCTCTCCTTAAGATATAAAATAAGCCAAAATGCTCTTAGCAAGGAAAAGTTTAGGTCTTAGATAAAAGCACTAGGTAGGTTTTTGGGTTTTTTTCTGTGTGTGTGTGTGTGTGTGTGTGTGTGTGTGTACACACCTACCCATCTCAGCTCCTAGTAAAGAGGCTGCATTTTGTAAAGGTGCCCAGTGAATCTTGGGTAAGCCAAGCAAAACATTTACTCAATTGACACTGTCACTTAACTGGGTGTGGTCACAAGAATGCCAAATCAAGATCGGTCTGACCTCTAAAGCTATCCTGAGCCGTTTGAGGACAGCTCTCAATATTTAAAAGGCTTTTCCTTTCTAGTAAGCCCAACTATCTATACTCTCTGCAATTTCCACATATTGAATTCAATTCAGCAATTATTGGTTAGGGGCCCCTGCTATGTGCAGGACACTGCAAAGTACAGATAATTTTTTTATGATCATCTTCAGTAAATTTAATCCTCTTCCACATGACAGCCCTCAAATACTTAAAGACAATTTTTATTTCTCCCTCCATTACTTTCTCCATTATCTTTATTCATCTTTAATTTATTTGCAGGTGTTTTGACCTTTTTTGTATGTACCCCTTTGACAGTCCCATGCAACCCATCAACCTGTTTCTAGAATGATATTTTTAAATGCATAGATTACAAAGGAAACTATATTGAAATATAATTATGAAAAGTTTAAAGTTCATAGACTCCAGGTTAAGAATCCTTGTTCTGCATAATCCTTGTGGGGCATTGTTTTCAGTCCTCTCACCATCTCAGTCACTTTCCTCTGCACCATTTATTTATTACTTTGTTTATCTAAATTGTCAGAACTGCATCTAAAATAGAGTATAATATACTCACCACAGTAGAATGGTGGCATTTCCTGGTCTAGCTCAGCACCATACTGTAACATAAAGGCCTATAACCTGTGGCTCCAAAACTGCCTGCAGTGATGATAGATTTGCCGAGCCGACAAATGGCGGAACACCACATTGCTTCTTGCCGTGTCTGCTGCCACCTGCTGAAGAACAACTGTTAGTTTTCTGCAGATCTGCACAGCAAGAAAACATACCACGATAATAAAAATATATTACATTTGGCATGTGTCAACTTGACTAGCATAGTACTGATTAGTATGGGGATTTTTTAAAAGATATTTTTAAAAATTTAATTGGGAACAAATTAATAGAACTTTAAAAGACTTTTTAATGGAAATCGGGGCAGAGATAAGCAATAAAACATTTTAAAATATAAGTATTACATTTTACAGGACTAGTCTGATGATAACATATGTTTCACTTGAACAAAAGATTTCTGATTACTATATATGGAAAGTACCAGCAGTAAGGCAAACTTGAAGTCTTTGAAGTCAGAAGAAGTTCCAGAAGCCTTAAATAGTCATAATTTTTAGCTTCTTCTGGTATCTTTCAGTTTTTATCAATAATAAGACTCTCTTTGCACTTGAAAAGTTTCTAGAGGATTTCCAGGGAAAATACAACAAAAGAGAGCTAATGAAAATTGGGTCCAGGATCTCTAATAAACCCAGTAGCCTTTCATGTTCCTTCCAGATTTCCATTGTGCTTAGCTGAAAACAGTATCTTACTTTGTTCTCTTTCATTTCTCCTTGAATAGGAGTTTTTCCTTTTCCTTTTCCACTTTCCACCAAAGTAAAGGTTTTGGAAGAAGCTATACATTTAAACCCTATGCTCTTCATGCCTGTAAGTGACAATAGATAGGGAAGGTAGATATTTTCCCCAGTGATGTATTTTGTAGGATGACCTGTAATCATATCATGAATTTAATTCACTCTACTATCTTTATAGAATTTAACTATTCCACTTTTGTCTGTCTCCAAGCTACGAAGTTCTAGTAAGTATTTAGAGTTTTTTGAAACACTGTTAGATTGACTCTAAAGTTATCTCACTTCTTTTCAGTTGAACCATTTTTGTCTTCCTTTTATTATCCAAAGTAAGTCCTTCCTAGCTATTACTAAAGTTGAATAATTTTTCCTATTCTAATTATTTTTCTCAACATTTATTTTGCAGTATATTAACTCATACTCATTTTGTGTTGACTTGCATATGTTCTTCTCAGTACTTGTAAAGTCTGTATCATTGTGGATGCTTAGCAAATATCACAAATGGATTGATTGCCATTAGTCAGCCCCTGGAAGTACTTATTTCATGTTAAAGGAAAGAGAGCATAGAAGCTAGTCATTGTAGGTTCTTTCTTGCTTTTTGTCTTGCCTGGACTAAATATTAAACTTACTCTAGAGGTGTTCTTTGGGCTATGATTATCATTTGTTTTCATTTACTTCTTTTGCCCAATATATTAAGGGAAAAGATAGTTTTAGCAAATAGAAGTTGACTGTCCAAAAATGATTGCCTTTGTTTCTTTCCTACCCTTGCCACTGTTATGCTATGCTCAAAGTATTGGGTTGCCTCAGTTTTTCTTAAATTTACATACATCTTTTGCACCACTTTGATTTTTTATTCTAATTAGTGTCCAATATGGAGGACAAAGCAGATGAAAACAAACAGAAAACTTAACCTCAGCTATTTCTTGGATATTTGAAACTTGATGTCCTAGGAATATCTCAAACTCTGTATGTCAAAATGCAGAATTCCCTACTTCTTTTCCCCAAACCCATGCCTCTTCCTAATTTCTATTTTAGTAATCCAGATTCATAGCCTCTGCTTTTCATTCCACCTTTTTTTTCACATATCTAATTTTTGTAAAGTTTTTTTTTTTACTATTACCTCCATAACTTAGATCTGTCCTTAATCTAACCATGTCTTGTCCACCCTCTGTCTCCTTTCTTACCCTTACTCCCCAACTTTGTTAACTTCCTGTTTACTTCCAGGAACAGTACAGACTTGTTTGGCATTTAAAGCCCTCCACAACCTGGCCACTGCTTACTTTTCCAGGTTTCTCATACATCTGTCCCTTCCTGAACTACAGTCTAACTAAATTCACCTTCTTATTGTTCATCTTAGAGGACCTTCTATCTCTCCTATCTGTGTATTGATAACTCCTTCCTCCCCCCACTTCTTAGAAGTGTCCTTCAGAGCTCAACTCAGAAAACACCTTGTGAAGCTTTGATTGACTCCCTCAGCTGCTAGAGTTCACGTTATTTTGTTCTGTCATTCAGTCAAATCTGAGTCTTTGTGACCCTATGTATGGATTATTCTGTCTGTGGACTTTTCTTAGCAAAGACACTGGAGTTCATCATTTCCTTCTCTGATGGATTAAGACAAATAGCAGTTAAGTGACTTGCCCAGTGTCCTATAGCTAATGATTGTCTGAGATGAGATTTGAACTCAGCTCTATCCTCTTCCTTTATTCTTTTGTATATACTTAAAAAAAAGAGAGGTAGGATAGGAGTCTGGTGTCAGAGCTAGGAGTCCTGCCTCCTCTACTTTATCAGTTGTGTGACCCTTAGCTAAGTCATTTAACCTCAGTTAAGTAGTTTTGCTCTAGACAGCAGAGAAGATACCAACTCTCATTGCTGAAAGAAGTTCTCTGTATTAATGAAATCACAAGGCTAGTGCTTATCTCAATTGTAAGTTCCTTAAGGACAGTAACTTTCATTTTTGTCTTTGTATCCCCAGCACCTAACCACAGTAGCTGACACATAGAAGGCATTTGACCAATGCTTGTTGAGTGTTTGATAGCAGAGGCCTTTCTTCTTAGTTTTAAAGATGGTTTTTAGAACATGTGTTTGTATACATATATACACACATACATATATGTATATACAAATACTTATGTGTGTGTGCATAAATCCTTGCCACCCCTCTTCAGCCATCTTGTTTGAAACAAGTTCTTCAACATAAGCAACAAAAGGAAGGGCATCTGGTATGCAGGTGAATGGAAGCATTAACGATATTAGAAACAACTTATTTCAAAAAGGTTTACATATTAGATATGATAAGGCAATAGCCTTCCCTGCTCAAAATAGTAGTATTTAATAGTTATTACTTTCCTAACTTATGTATGCTATGTTTCTTAACATCAGTAATACCTTAGAGTTATGTGTAGCCTTTGTTCTCAAGAATTCAAGATATTTTCACACTGTCTTCATCCCCCAGATGTTTACAAATTGAGGGATAAAATGTTATTAATTCAATCAGTAATTAAAGTAACTCTTGCAGGGAAGTTTTTCTTAACTTCTTTGCTGTTACCTAAGCATTGAAAACTTCATGTAGAACCTTCCAAATCAGAAAGAAAGGGAAGGAAGCTACTTCCATTGACTATTAGTGAAGATGAATGTGGTCAGTAAAATAAGATATTTTGTGAACCAGTCATAGAACTAGAAAAGTTGGGTGTAAATAATGAAAAATGAAGTTTTTTTAGAGGGTTAACATTAGAATAATGATGACACAGATAGGAGGTGTTGGAATTAGAAGTTTCTAGGGTGAAAACTAGTCAATAACTACTACGAAGGAAGAATTAAGTGATATAGAAGGAAAATATTTTATGAAACTGTTCTTATCCTGCCTATTGGGCAGTCATACATATGGCCTAAGATGAGCCAGTGATAATTTAAGAAACATAAGTCACTATACAGTGCTGGATATAGAAACTTTGCAGCAATCACGTATTACCTTGTTGATCTCGCATCTGTGCATATAAAGTCACATGTATTGACTTACTGTGGCACCTACATGTTTTAAATTTATTTTCTTTCTAGTGATAAATTGTGTGACATAATGGAAAGAGCATTAGGGTTCAAACCCCAAATTTAATTTTGACTCTGGGAAATTTACTGTCTAATTGAAAGCAAGTAACTCTGTTTCCTTATGTATAAATTAGAAAAGATAATACACTATTTCCTCAATAGGTATTGTGCAGAATTTTTTTATTAATCTTAAAGTGCTAGATAAATACAATTTTGGAAGAAAGAAATAACTAGGAATTCTAAGAGGGAGAGATAAGAAGGGGCCAGTTATTACAAAGGCATAGAGCTGGAGAATGGAATGTTGGTGTATGAAAAGAAGAAGGCCATTGGCTAAACTGCACAGTACATTAATGGATGTTCTAGAGAATAAAGCTCAGAAGTTTCTGAACAGGATGAGACAACATGTGCTCTAAGAAAATGACTGGCAGCTGTGTGGAGGATGGATTGAAGAAAAAAATAGATGAGGAAAGGAGACTAATTATAAGAGAAGAGTAGAAAGACTTGGGAAAGGAAAGGGAAAGAAAGAAACTTATAAGGAAGATTGGGGAGAGCAAAAACTAAATAAAGTCTAGGCAAAAAATATGCATAAACCATTTACTCTGGACAACTTTTTTTTAATTAAAATGGATTTTTAACTTCCTCTGTGGTACAAGTGATTTTTCTTAGTTAATTTTGTGAAGTGTACAGAAATTATTGTTTATATGTGGTGTATCTTAAAAAGAAGCAACTACCTCTAGGTGGCACAATGTCTCACCTTAAACTCCAACTATTATGGTTCTGTATATGCATGCAAAAATACTTGTGAAAGAATACACTGCTAGCATGTGGTTTTAAAAATATATACACAAAATGTGACTTGTAATCTGTTGCTCCAGACCCCAAGATAGAAGAAAGGAAAGGAAAGGAAAGAGAAGCAATAATCAGTATGTGCATTTCTCCCACTTTAGACCCTAGGAAGAAAATGGGTATAGAGATGCTTAATAGTAAATAGAACTTATTCCCATTGCAGATGAGTTCTAATATTTGTTTCTGATACATAAATGTCTCATTTGGTTGATTTTTACATATTTTTGAACTTAGTACTTTATAAAGCTATTTTTTGATGAATTTAACAAACATTTTAAAATAAAGAATAGAAAAAGAAAATATGTATGAAACTATAAACTTTGTTGCATTTTATTAACATGCTAGTAATACAACTATCTTTTTCATTTGTATCCCTTTATAAATTTTATTTTGTCTTCTGTATTTTTTAAAATTAATTACTAAAAGCTATTTTTAAAAAGAGAGGAATATTCTGCCCAAGTTGGAAACATTAGTAGTAATTATTTCTGAAAAATACAGTTTTTCTGCTTTAAAAAATTTGAAAACCACTTAAGATGCTTATGTTATTTTTAAATGAGAACCTCAAAAACTTTGTTTTCAAACTTTGTGTCTCAGTTTTGTTTGAATTTAGATTAACAATGCTAGTAATTGGCAGAGGTTCTGGTTCAAGATCTGAATGGAGAATTAGTGTATGTAGCATATATGAGTTTTATAAATCACACATAATTTTTTCTAACTCAGCTATATCTAACTAAAGTCTGGATTGATGATCACTCTCACCCTTTACTTTGAGCGAAGGTCAGACGCTAATCAGATAGAAAGTTCACCATGTCACCCATGTACACATCCACTATCTGAATGGCTTATTTAGATCATTAGCTTTTTGGGGCAAAAGACAGGAAAGTATACCCTGTCCTGCCAAAACAAAACACCTGCCTGCATTTTGTTCATAAATAGCAATTAATGATAATAGTGTGTTACTTTTGCTAATGAGATGGCCTTTGTGGTACTAGCCTCCTTAGTTTTGGTAGTTGAAGACCTGTCTTGTCAGAATTACAAAGATGATACCTAATTCATACTTTAATAAAAACTTAGTTGAATATAATCATTGATTTTTGAAAAGTATAAATGAACAGTATTGTTTTTTTTTTTCCATTGTTGTAGTTCTAGCTCATACAGTACCAAACCCCTGCCATTTAAATTAAGTATATGCGGTAGGAATTTTATTTGTTGTGTTGAATTTTTGAGGTAATTTTGTTAATGTAGGCCAGTACTATTATTTAAAAAAAAAAAAAACCAACAGCACCCAAACTCACAGAATATGTGAGAATAATAATAATAATAATAAGGAATACTTATATAATAATAATAAGAAATACTTATTCTCCAGATCTTAATTTCCCCCTCCCCATTAATTTATGTTTATCTTGTATTTATTTTTAATATTTCTTATCTGTGAACATATTATATGCCATCACTATTACCTCTACCTACAGTAGAATGTGAAGTCCTAGAGGGGAGGAACTGTGTCTTTTTTTAATCCCTGCATCTCCAGCTACTAGCACAGCACATGATATATAACTTGGTGCTTAATAAATGCTTGCTGATTGATTGATTGATTGTATAAAAAGCATTGGATCAGGTGCTGAATTCTGAACCTTTTTTCTCCTTTCTCCCATTCTACTTCTCCCTTGATAAATTCATGAAAGCTTTTTTTATCTTCAGGGTTCATATTGAGAGACTGCTTTGCAGGTGAAACCACCTGATCCTGAAGTCCTTGAATCTCTCCTTGCATTGAATTCCATCCAATGTTGAATTGTATCATATGGTGTTTTAGTGGAGAACTTGGTATGGTGATTGGTGGTTGGTATCAATGTTTGTCAACACTTAGCTGACGAGCCTTTTTTAATATATGATTTCTTAGGGTGAAAGTTTAAGAAGGTTTTTAGAATTTTTTTTTAAAGACAACAGATTTTTGCTTAGAACCTATAATAACAAAGGATCTACTAAAATATTTCATTAAAAATACATAAAATGACAATTCTCAAAAAAGTACAGGAAACTTTTTTTTTAAAGACAGCTTTTGATTTAATGTGACCATTTTAAAACAGTTCAGCCCAAGGCTGCTTTACCTGTATGTAATGTTCCATAGCAAAAGTTCTTTGTTTTTCCAAGTTAAGTTTCAGGAAACATATATATGTTTTGTTGTAATTGTATATATATTTAGTATGTATTGTTCTTTACTTTTCTTGATGTATCTGTGATTTCCGTAACAAATACATATATTTCAGGATATGTCACTTTCATTGAAAGGCTTAATTGAATTTTCCTATATCAGGTTTTAGCCCATAGTCATTCTGTAGGAGGAATTCTTATCCTAGGGATTCCAGGAGTCCATGAACTTGGAAGGGAGGAAAAGTATGTGTGCGTGTGTGCGTGTCTTATTTTCACTAACTTCTGACTTCTTTTGTAATCTTATGTATTTTATTTTATGCATTTTAAAACATTATTCTAAGAAAGGTTCATAAACTTCATCAGGCTGTTAAAGGAGTCTGAAATGATAAGGTTAAGGATCTCTGTTCTGTAAATAGTTCTTATTCTTTAAATCCTGTTTCCAATAACCTAATAACAATTGCATGCCCTTTTTTGGAAAGGAGCAGCTCTGTTGTTAGGACAGTCATAATGAACATGACTCTTTGATGGTATTTCTATTAAATAGGTCAGCAACAATTTTGCTGAAAATTTTTAAAAAATATATCCTATACAGTAAACCTATACAATTAGAGAAGCTTTTCATCCCTACTGTATTATTAACAAGGCTAATCAAATCAGCTCTCTCTAATAAGCTTTATAGGTGCTTTTTAACTCATATCCTTTAAAATTTCCTAGTGAATATTTCTTGAGATATTAAAAAAACAACAATGAAAGGTTTCAAAACATTTTGAGGATTGAGTACTTTTTAAAGGATAAAGATGGGTGGTAATGTGAAAGGTGAAAAACTAAGGTATTATTTTTGTAGTGAGGTATAGTTTTTGATCAGATTCATTTCAACATGTGCAGTTTATCTCTGTTTAGGGCTTTCTGAAGAATGAAAAGGACAATGCATTGCTGTCTGCCATTGAGGAGTCCAGAAAACGGGTGAGTAAGAAAGCAGAATCTCAAATGGAAAGCTGTTTTGAGAAACTCACTATATACTGTTACTAAAGAAATTTGGCTTTACCTGTAAGGAGTTAATGTCCTTTAACTCAGTTTTTTTTCTACTAATGGAATTTAATCTAACCACAAAAGTTCGTGTGTCTATATAAGGAAACATGTTGATTCTACCTTGGTTTGTATAAACCTTGCTGGTTATCTAACTATAGATAATGACTGAAGTTGAAATAAAGTCCTTTTAAATTATTTGCTAAGTGGAAAAACCAAATGGTATCTTTTATTATATATCTACTACTGGCTATATTTTTATAGTTAATGAAATAATTTCAACTTGTTGAAGTACTAGATCCTGAAAAGATCCAGTACTATTTAAGGGACTCTTTATCTTTTTGGTATCATGGATCTTTTTTGCAAAATAATATTTTTAAATGCATGAAATTATATGCATAGAATTTCAAAGGAAAATAATTATAGTGAAATACAGTTATCAAAATATTAATTGAAAGCAAGTCAATGGACCTCAAGTTAAGAACTCTTAAAGTTTTTTTTTTAAGTATCTGTTCCTATCTAACATTCTATCTTTTTTTTACCACCACTTTTTAAGTTAGTAATACCTTCAAGTATTTCAAAAATAAGCTTGATAGTGAATTCAGTAATAATTCAAAATAGGTAGTTATGATTATTAAAATTCTCCATGAAAATGGGGAAGAGAGAATATTTATCATAGTGAGTTATTTCTAGTTATTTCCAGTATACATATTATTTTTATCTGTTAGGGATCAAAGTGAGATGAATGAAGGAACATCACATATCATTTCTGAATATTATGTTTACAAGTGAAATGATATTTAGCGATTCCCAATAATTTCTTTATTTGCCTGCCTTCCTTTTTTCCTAAATGTAAATGTACTAGGTTTGAAAAGTCTATACTAAGATAATTTTTATGTGGTTGAAAATATATTTTGTATTTAAACACTAACAGTTAACATTGATTTAAAGTGGCTCTCTATAGACCTTATAAGAAGTGTTCTAAAAATATTAACAAAATTAAAGATCAATAAGTTTTTTAAAATTTCGTACTTTGATTTTACTAGAATGTTGATTCTAACTTGATTCAGGTCTCCAAAATAGGAAAAATAATTCATGCTTTGAGTCAGATTTCACCAAAATTTGATGGAATTAAATCATGATTGTTAAATGCCACCAAGCCTTATTAATTCATTTACCCTGCTGAATGTTTTCCTGCTTTTGGCAGTCTCCAAACATTGTGCCATACTGAGACTAAATGTGCAGCCAACCAAAACATTATGGATAACATGTACATATGTGTTTGTGTGAGACACATTCCAGTATTATAAGTTGGCCTGGAAGGAGAACTTTTGACTTGTATAGCAGATATTAAAATGCTAAAAAGGAAAAATTCTGTCCAAACCAAAGGTGAATATATATATCTGGCATTTCAGCAAGTAGATAGAGGGGAGATTTCATACTAGAGTAACTTGCCAATATCATGTTGAAAGCCAAGAAAGCAGACACACAAATTACAGAACTGCAAATGTGCTATATCTTTTCCATTTGATGAATCCCAACAAAAACAGAACAACGTTACCGGAACATATGCAGAGTTCCCAGAAGTCAGCAACAGCACAATAATAGATTGGCATTAAATCAAAACAGGTTACCCTCTTTCATGAGAAAAATGGGAGCCCAAATATCCACTACTTATTCTTTACTAAGTTATCCAATATGCGGAACCTCTTTCTTATGCTGTATGTAACATAAAATTCTTTTATTTAATATAACTTGAAAGCATCTTACTTCCCTTAACTTTAGTTTAGCCTATATGTTTGCCTTAAAATTTCTTATAATTTCCTTTAGTTTTTTTTTTTTTAAACTGTGGTGCCTTATTCTCCCACTCTATATTACTTCCCTCCTCCCTTTTAATTTGTATTCCTATGACAACCTTCCAGTTTGTCTTTTTCTCCTGAGCTTCTCTTTTCAACTTGTTCCTGCTGGTCTAACTCTCCTGCTTCACTTCATGCTGACATTTCCCCCCATCTGCTATCCTGTTAATGGTAGTATCAGTGAAGTTCCTCTAGCTATCTCATTATCACCTCTCGTTGATATTCTTTTTTACATGTAATAAGGATATGAAGACTGTTTAATATATAGGTTAAATTAAGACATATGTGTGAGTGATCTTCCCTAGTATCTCCTGAATTAGATATGCTATTATCTTTGATGTAATTAGAATTAGAGGGTTGGGAAAAATCTGCACAGACAGGGAAGCAAAGGAGAAGAAAAGTTATTTTATTGGTAGTTGAAAGTTTCTTAAATGAAGTTTCTTGACATTTTCACAGAAATTGCTTAGTGGAATTATGATAATATTATGTCTACGTTGTAGGATTCTGAGCTAGCAAACTATCTTTCTTAGTCAAGTATAAGGATCTGGAAAGTGAAGTGACCTGTTTAAAATTTTAGGGAATTTTAATTATTTTAGGGAAAGCAAAAGGATCTTAGCATTTGCGGTTTTGTTGGGATCAGTTTTCTGCAGCCTCTGTCCCTTATATGACATGGAGGATTCCTAATTTTTTCTTGATAAAAATTGGAATAATAGATTCAAATAATTTGCTTCACACTTCCGTCTGATCATGTATTTCTCTCTCCCCCCCTTGCCTAGACAATAAATACCAAATGGCTCCCTATTCTCTCTAGGAGCAAATATAAAATCCTATCTTTTTTTGGCTTTTCAAGCCCTTCATAACCTGGTCCCTTCCAAACCTGTCCAGTTTCTTTTGTTTTAATCCTTTCCACATCCTTTACAAAGTAGTGACACTGGCTGTTGTTCGTATAGTATACTCCAGCTCTTTCCTTTATACCTTTCCATTAGTTGTTCCTCATTCCCAAAATGTTCTCTCTCTTCACCACTACCTTCTAGCGAGGTGGCCTGGTGGATATTAGGCCTGGAACCAGGAAGACCTAAATGCAAATTCTGCCTCAAACACTTAGCTGTATGATCCTGGACAGGTCATTTAACTTCTGTCTGCTTCAATTTCCTCAGCTGTAAAAAAGTTGATAGTACCTACCTTCTAGGAATATTATAAGAGTCAAATGAGATAGTATCTGTAAAGTGCTTAGCAAATAGAGTATTCAAAGAATGATACTTCCTTCATCTCTCCTGAGATTTCCTAATTTCTTTTAAGATTTAGCTCAAATCCTACTTTTTTAAAGAAGACTTTTCCTTGTCCTCCCTCTTCCCTACCCTGCTGTTAGTGCCCTTCTTTTGAAATTGCTTCTCATTTACACTGTATGTATCTTATTTATTTACATATTTTCTTTCCCATTAGAATATGAACTTTTTGAAGACCCTTTTTTTGTATCCTCCAGTGTTTAATATGGTGCCTGACAACATAGTAAGCCCTTAATAACTGCTTGTTAAGTGGCCAATTGAGGGATTCTTGTTGACTAGAAGAAAGAAACAGATTGAGTTCCTACCCCTCTCTTTTAATGAGCTGGATATCCATTAAAAATAAAAAATGCAATATCATTAGCTATTTTGGGGGGGGGGGCAAATACTAATAGCAAGTTTTGAAAACTACACAACATAACTATCCTTGAACTCCCTTCTATTAGGGCTCACCCAACAGCTGTCCACTTAACTGAAGTTCTGCACAAAAAGAGGTTCAAAGTCAAGAATGCTTTGGGTTTTGCTTCTGGATTGATAGGGATAGGGATCTCCTATGAACCAAGGCATTGTATACTCTTATAGACTGCATCCAGAGCAGTTGCTTATGTCTCAAAACAGTTTCTCCTTGCAAACAAATGTCCTTCCTCACTAGCTGTACTCATTTGGGAAAAGATCATTATGGGAGAATATTCATTCAGTATTGTAAGGTCATCCAGGTGACTCTTTGCCTTTCTACTAGTATACAACTAGAGCCTGATTTTTCAGTTTGTGATTTACAGGTTGTCCTGTGTTTATAGCAGACACATATATCACATATAGTGATTTGAAATCATATTCACTAATTCTTATATAAATAGTTTCAAAATCAAGCTTGTAACATCCCCCAAGCTTCTTCCTCTCTAGTTTTTATTGCCTTTCTCTTTTTCACATTTTTAACAAATATTGAACCAAAACTAAACTACAAAATAATGGTAGGATAATCAGTATGCCTAATAGCCTCACAAAAGCTCCTGTATAAATATATTATCAGTATAAATGATCTATGTTGCCAAAAATTAAGGCAGGCATTACTAACAATCATTCCCTTGGTGCTGCCTAATTAGATGCCAATCTGATTCTAAATGAAATAGCTTTTTGAAAAGTGTATTTAAGCTGATAGGAAACCTGGTCTGCCAATTAGAAAATAATAGGTTGAATGCTCCTGGTACAGTATGTTTCTCTATAAGTGCTTTAATTTCCCCTTTGTGTTTATCTTTTCCTTCTGTGTGCCTTGGTTTTTTGGCAGGAGAGTTTGCATTGACACCAACAGGCAGAGGTAGTAGGGTTTGCCAGACATACAGTAATAAATCTGAGTAGAACATTTAGTAACCTAATTACAGAATAGTCTTTATTTTCTGTAATGGGTTCAATTCTTCCTATGAAAATGGTAAATATATACCTTTGAAAATCACTCAATAAATTTTTTAAGTTCACATTTTTCCACCTGGCATTCTTAGGACCATTGGTTTTTTGATTACTGATCATAAATAGTTGGAAGGGGCTTGAGAGGTCATCTAGTTCAATGTTTTCTTTTTACAAATGAGGAATTGAGGCAGAGAGGTGAAGGGATTTGCTCAAGGAGACACAGGGACCAATGGCAGAAATTTGAACCTAGACCATCTCTCTCTAAAACCAATCAGCTGCCTAGGATAAACATAATAAATAGAATGAATACAAAAGAATGAAGGGAAGGAAAAATGGAAAGGAGAAAGAGTCTCTCCTCATGTTACAGTTGAGGGAAACAGAGAAATATTAAGGCTGGGTGAAGCATGCTCTCCCATCAGCAAAGGTGTGAACTGTGGTTATGAAGCAAGTCATGCGGGTTTTTTATTTGTTTACTTTTATTTATTTATTTTTTTGCTGAGTCAATTGAGGTTAAGTGACTTGCCCAGGGACTAGGAAGTGAGAGTCTCTGATTGTCTGAGGCCAGATTTGAACTCAAGTCCTACTGACTTCAGGGTTGGTGCTCCACCTAGCTGCCCCAAGGTATACGTTTTTACAGGTGTTCATTTAATGGCAAAAGTGGAACTATTTGTGGTTTCTAGCCCAATGTTTCTATTAATGGTTTTCATATCATACAACTCCTTTGTAGTGCCTTCATTGCTAATTATGTCATTTCGTTTGAATTTTTTTCCCTTAAATTCTTCCTTTATAATCATATTTGAAAGCAAATTCTTTCAAAGTTTTTAACAGGGGGTTATTTTCTTTTTATTTCTGGAGAAACAGTAGCCTGTTTTGTTTTTGTTTCTTTTGTGCTTTAGAGAAAGTTCTTTTTTTCTTTGTACATTAGATTGATTAACATTTGTTTTTTTATAGACCTTTGCCATGGCTGAAGAATATCATAGAGAGTCAATGTTGGTGGAATGGGAACAGGTTAAACAACGGATTCTCCATACGTTGCTTGCTTCAGGAGAAGATCCTCTCGACTTTACACAAGAGAATGAAGTAAGTCTAGTCTACAAGAAATGTGTATTAATAGCATCTTATATCAAACAGTGTTAGAACTAAAATCAAAGAAATATTTAGCTCAAGGTCATTTAGATGCTGATATATGTACATACATATATTTATGAATGCATCTCAGGAGTTTTGAATAATAATTTTAAAATATCTTCGAAGTTTTCATTTTAGGTCTTTAAAAGTTTTTTTTTTTTTTTAATCTATTCTAAATAGATCTGTTATGGGTAACCAATGTTCTTATCTCTATATCTTTTCAGGAGTAAATACATATTAAAGACTGTATAATTAGTATGACTCAGAAATACTGGCTTCCATTTTGTAATTCAGATCACTACAGTCTAGGTCAGGGATGCCTAAATGGCAGATCATATCATAGTATCTAGCTTGCAGAATAAATTTGTGCAGCAAATAAAAGATACCTAGTATCAACAAATCTCTTTCTGTTTAAAACTTTCTACTTGCATTTGAACCAGTTCCCAAATTAAAAGACATCAGGGAATGGTCCATATATAATCTATAAACCATGTTTCCTTGTTAAATGATATACCAACCAGAACCTCCAAGGAGGAAAAAAAAATGTATTAAACCCTACAGCAGCCCAGTTTTTCAGTTTTACCTCTTCAGGAAGCTAGCCAGATAACTAGAGCAATTTACTGCACCATAAACTTCATTTTTAAAAATGGTGTTAATAGGCTATAGTCTGTAGTGGGATTTGGAAATAATTAAAAGTTGTTAATAAGATGTTCTTTTCTGGTAGTTCATCTCTTAAAAATAGACTAGTCTACTTTTCAGACTATTCTTTAACAACCTAAAGGATCCCATTGGACAGTAGTTTATTGATGTTGGTGATACTGTATTGTGACCTCCCAGCACCGATGGATAACATTGCTGTCAC
The DNA here is from genome assembly GCA_023553655.1 of Myrmecobius fasciatus. Classification (NCBI taxonomy): domain Eukaryota; kingdom Metazoa; phylum Chordata; class Mammalia; order Dasyuromorphia; family Myrmecobiidae; genus Myrmecobius; species Myrmecobius fasciatus. The sequence goes on along the minus strand of JAJPUD010005012.1, from coordinate 121,298 downwards.
CCTAGCATATTACGCAAGTGATACTCATTCCAAATTAGTCAAGATAATAACATTTTCTGCCAACACAGACCTCTGGTCACTCTACTAATGTAATGAAATCCTTCTGGATTATAGGAAGGGTAATATAGCATATAGGCAAAATGTTATATAAGTTTTCTTTACAGCAATATTTTCCATTTTATTTAAAAGTCTTCAGTTCAGACCCCTTGGAGACAGTTGTTTTTCTCTTTATGTTTAAAATATTAGACACAGAGAGTAAAAAGAAAACAAGTGTAATTTGATATTGAAATAGTCTTCTAGTCACATTATTCTTTGGAAAAGGGTAACTGAGTTAAGAGCAGTTTCCAATCATAAACAGAAATTGTTCTTACTTGGGGCAGACCTGGTCACTGAACGAAAATGTCAAAATTTGAATATTTAATAGAAGAGGATGGTGTATACAAAAAGTGGGGGAGGGGAGAGGAAGAGACCTCTGATAGAATTTGAAATATCCTCTCTGCCAAGCTGTTCTATAATTAAAGAGCAAGAGGCCATTCAGTCATATCAGAGGCTGGCAAGTTTTAATAAAGGAAATGCTTCAGTAGCATAAAGTTAATTTGAAAAATTAATTTCCTCAGGATGTCATCAAGAAAAATGACATAATATGATTGTTAAAGAAAGTTCAGTAATTTAGCATCATCAATAACTTTTATAGGGTGATCTGAATAAAAATTCATATTTAACAATTAAAAAAGGATAGCACCTAGTTAAGCACTTCATATGCTTCTTTGGTTCAGTATTTGAGTATAACAAACTGATTACCTAGAGAGAGCAAAGAAAGGAGTATGTCAAAGATCACATTAGCTAACTGATTTCTATCTAATTGTTTTTATCATATATAATAAATGTCTTTTTTTTCCCTTGAACACTCAATTAGCTCTTCTCTATTTAGGTTCATTCCTATAACTCCATGTTTGCTATTGCTTTTATAGTCTACGATAAAAGATAGTAAAATACCTTCCTCTACTGAGTTGAAAAAACCCAAGAGCAAGTTTCTTACTATAATCCTATGATAGACTTCTTTTCAGAATTCTCAGACGTTATCAGTTTATCATTTCAAAAATGTTTTAGATCCTTGAAATATTTTTATCTAATCTTCCAGAATACATTAACTCTTAAAATGTTCTTTATCTAACTTTAGGCCTGCATGTAATTTTTTAGAAATATTTCAGTTAAATGGCATACACACTATGAATTGAAGACAGAATCATAGATTTGGGAGGGACCACAGAGGCCATCTAGTCTAACCTATACCAAAATTAATTTCTGCCACAATATGTTTGAGAAGTAGTCATTTATCCTTTGCTTATAAAACAGATATTCCTTGCTTCTGAAGTAGTGAATTCTACTTTGAGATAACTAATTTTCTTAAAAAAAATTTTTTTTTTCATTATATCAAGCCTAAATTTGTATCTCTTTGGTACAATGGAAAAAGCACTGGACTTGGAATCAGAGGACATGGATCAATATCAGCTCTATTACTATTTGTGGAACCTTGGGAAGGTCATTTAACTTCTATGCCTCAGTTTTTTAATATGTAAAATTTAGTAGTTAGACTCAGGATGACCTCTGAGTCTTCTTTTAGCTCCAGACTTAGGTTCCTGTGATCCACTACTGCTCATACTTTTGCCCTTTGGGACTAGGTAGAACAAAATTAATCACTTTTCCATATTGCAGTTTTTCTAATACTTGGAAATCACTATCCTGTTTTTTTTCTTCAGACTAAATAGCAAAATTATTTTTTTCAGCCAGTCCTCACGTGACACAATCTCAAAGCCCTTAACTGTCCTGGTTGCCCTCATCTGGATATGTTCCAGCTTTATAAAATATGGCAGCCAGACCTGAACCTAATACTACAGATATGCTCACATTAGGGTAGAGTGCAGTGGGACTATCACTTCCCTCTACTTGGATGCTACCATGTCTTTTTTTTTAATGTAGCCTAAGATCACATTAGCATTTTTGATTATTATATCATGCTGTTGTCTCTTGTTGAGCTAGAAGTCACTTAAATAGATAATGAATGGTTCATTGCACCTAACTCCATGTTTTGCATATGGTAAGGGCACTTAATAAATGTCTTTGAATTATGCACATTGATAATGTAGAAATTGCTGCAAAAGAAGGTGGCAATTTGCCTTTGAGTAGGAACTAAGACTCAGTGATTGCAGGTGGCAGTTTCAAAACCAGTAAGTGCCCAGTTTAAGATAAAACAAATTTAAGGAACAAAGCTTTAGCCTTTAATAGTTCATTTGATTTAATAAACTAATCCTTCCAGGACATAATAATATTTAGTCACAGAATAGTAAGAGACTTAGGGGTCATGTAAACTCCTTCCTACCACATAGCTAACTCCAATTCCCTCCTTTTCTTTAATTTGAGGAAAATATATTTCCAGAGAAATCATGACTTAGTCTTATCTACTACCAGTTAATATGTGACAAATCAGTTCCCTTAATTCACAGTCCAAAATGACATTGTCAAAATGGTATTAAGATTTTTAAAGGGTTATATAGATAATGATCTCTTATAACTTAACCTATCTTGTTTGCTGTTTTATTTATTAGTTGTTTTCTTTTTCTTGGATGATAGGAAGAGAAGAAAAAGCATTTTAAAAGTATAACTTTATTATCCCCCTTCAGTCCCTCACCATATTCTATATATTTCCGAGCTTTTTCTCCCTTATGTTAGATGTTTTGGTAATTCGATCAATTCTTATAGTTTCTACTTGTTTATACATGGCCTGAAGATTCTGTTTTCAACTTTGACCTCAAGTTTTCCATTTATTTCATAGTTTGGCATTCTCCTTCTATCTTTACTTTAAAAAAAAAATGCTGCCTCTATCTACCTTTTCTAGTATGTATCTCCCTTCTCCTATCATTTTCTTATATGCCTTATTCAGGCCCCACTGCTGTGAAATCCAGTGTTGATGGTGTTTGGAGCCATTTTCCCAGCGCAGTATGTTAGCATCCACTGCCAAACCATCAAGCAGCCCCTTTCTTTGAAATTCTGACAAAAGTTTGTCCAGTTGCACTGCTTAGGAATGTTGTTCTACACATCCTGTTGATGAATAATGCATATTATGTGTGTGAAGCTTGATACACAAGTGGAAAGGAAAGCTTATCTAAGGGCAATTGAAGGAGAAATACTTGGGGAAACAAGACCATTAGGCAGAATTAATTTAAATGGAAATGTGAGGCCAGAAAAACAACTACTTTTTAAATGAGTAATTTCTTAAATTAGATTTTTTTAGTACTAGAAAACACTTCTGATAGCTATTCAGTAATATTTAACTAAAACAGACACATGTGTTTTAGCGGATAATAATCACAAACCAAATAAATACCACTTTTTATGTGTTTCCCTCCCTGTTACCCCCCCACTACCACCACCACCCCACCCCAATCCCTTTTTGTGTTTTTGCTGGCACTCACTACTTTAGAAGATTATAACTTTTAGATACTTTTTCCCATTCCCTTTTGTGGCAGAACATCTGACCTTGGTTTAACATACATTACATTTATCTTTGTTTGATCCCCTTCCTTCCCTACTCCCCACCAGCTTTAGCCATATATATAATATATAATTGATACCAATTGTTTAAAATGTCCAGTTTTAAATTAAATTTAAAATCAGACATCAACTTGTCTATTACTAGACATTTTTGTGGTGGAAAATGAGATAAGATGGACATTTCCAGCATGAAAAGATCAAAAGGCTGTGTACGCCATGTCTTTCTAGTGTCCTCTCCCATTATTTTGCAGTGCGAGACTCATTTGTAGAGAATTTTTTTTTTAAATTTCAAACTTTCAGTTTTCAGTGTCCTGTAATAATATCCCTTGAAGGGCAGCTAAATGGTGCTTTGGATAGAGTACCAACCCTGACCAAGTCAGGAGGACATGAGTTCAGATTTGAACTCGGTTACAAAACACTTCCTAGCTCCATGACACTAGGCAAGTCACTTAACCCAATTGCCTCACCAAAATAATAATAATAATAATAATAATAATAATAATAATAATACTTATCTTGAAACATCTTGAATTTTATCATAAATCCTCATTCTATAAAACAAATATTTAAAATTCTGTGACTTACTGGAACATTTTAGAGTTGGAAGGGGAAATAAAGGTTCAAGGATTGCACATAGCTAGTTAGGGAAAAAGCTAAGCCTATAACCCCGATAGCCATTACATAATGTTGCCTTTAAATTTACTCTTTTTGTGACGCCAAAGTCATATGTTCACCTTTGTTTTCTTTAAATAAAATTACCATGGTTTTAGGCTTTTTTTTTTTTTAATATTTTTCATAAGGCCATTATTTCCACAATAAAATCATTATTAATCATTTTCTTCAAATCTCTTAATTGTATTTTCGTTCTTAGTTTGCCTTTGAGGTACTTCCTTCAGTCAGCACTTCTATGGTAGGTCTGGGTTTTTAACTGCATAGCAAATTGCATATAAATTAATGTCCACTATGAGTCTTCCATCTCATGTGTTTGTTTCTCAACATTAAATTCTTAATTTTTTATTCCATTTTCTGGCTTTTCTTTTTTTTCTTTTATCTGTTTCTTTGCTGTATTAGCAAAGATAATTTTCTTGAAGCATTTACTGTCTGTGTGTTCTTGGTTGTAACACAACCTTGCCAAAATAATTTTCAATATAAAGCCATTCCAATTCAGATGGGAGGTGAAGGGTGGGAAAGGGAAAAAGAATTGGTAGTGCAAGAGGTGTTTTGTGTGTGTGTGTGTGTGTGTGTGTGTGTGTGTGTTTTGTTTTTTGTCTGTTTAAATAGCTTGCTAGAAATATACTTTTTAATTACAGGTTCTAGTATGTACTTTTCAACTAGTCAGATATTCGTTATTAAAAGTAACAGTCACAGTGATATTTTAAAATCCTTTTAAATGGAAAAAGAAAGAAAATACTGTAATTCATAGAAGGAAGCTTTGTTTGTATAACAATTCCAAATCACACAACTTCCTCTGACTTCTGTGTACAAGTAAAATTCCTTCAGTGAATGATGACTGTTGTCTAAATGCAGAATTACCTGTGATAACTATGTAGTTTATCTAAAGCAGTCCAAGGAGAAGTTGCATGGTAGTAGTTCTTCGTTCACATCTGTTTCCCAGGAAACCTGCTTCAGCAGCTGCTTTGTTCCTAAGAACAAAGCATTTGTCATTTTTGAGGAGGGCTCAAGGAATTTTGCCTTTGCTTTTGGTTCAGTGTGGAAGATATTATATTTGAAATATATAAATAGCATCCCTAAGAGGCATTTTTAATGTAACTGTTTATATGAAAAGTCATATATGTTTAATTAATTATGTTTTTTATAGTTAAGAAACGTGACTTCTATGTGTTTTACTTTTTACATATGTTTTAGTCTCCTGACTAGATTGTAAGATTCCTGAAGTCAAGGATTGTATTTTATTTCTTTGTGTCCCCCATCCACAATGACTAACTCAGAGCTATGGATATTCAATACCCAACTTGGACTAATTTAACCGATCATAATTTTTTAAGCATTTGAGTGCCAAAAAGTGAATGAGCAGCTGCTATCTTATATAGGACATAGATTAGAAATATGTCTGTGAATATTGTTGCTTCATAAACCTATTTACCAGACAGTCTTGACATAATTAATGAAAGCATAAACAGAAAAATTTAAGTTTTTTTATAGGCACAAGGGAAAAAGATGCCTCCTGAGGGAGGATTGCTTGAGGTCTAAACAGAAGGTTTCAAATAGTCTTATCTCAGAAATATCAGGTGAGATACAAAGCATCTCACAGAGTTTTCTGTCCTTTTCAAGACAATTAAGGGCCATATAACCTCTTAACTTCGGCAATTTTTATCTAAATTCCTTAAAGCCATTTTGGGTGGGGGAAAAAAAGGCAAAAAAAAAAAAAAGAATATGTACTTTTTAATATCATATTTTAACCTGGTATCCTTAAGTGATTATTGTGTTTTAACTTATAGCCAAGTTACATCAGTGATTTGGGACCCCCAGGTCGAAGCTCTTTAGATAACATTGAGATGGCTTATGCCCGACAGGTAAGTCTAATGGCATTTGTTTTCATAGACACACAAATTATTTTTAAAAATCATATCTGGAAAAGGTAGCCTGGAACAGAGATCTGGCCTTGTGTGAAAATTCTAGCTATCTAGTTGCCTGGTGTGATCCTGCTTTGTGCCACACATAACTCTCTTAAGTTGCAAAGCAGGTGCCAACATAAGTTGGTGAGAGGTTTTCTTCACTAGATATTTTATCAATAAAATAATAGGTCTAGTTCCCCTTGTCTACCCCCCCCCATTTTTTTTTAAATCTGGGAAAACAAAGTTTGAAACCTAAGCATATGTAAGAGGATGTTTCATGTTAAAACAAATGCAAAGAAGAAAATATGGTTAAGAAAAATAAATCTGAATTTTTTTATTTTTGTTTTTATTAAATCAGAAAATGGGTCATAGTCTTTTATTCAATAAAATTCTAAATGATTGAAAATCCTGCAAGACTTGCAAGGCCTAGCTCAGTTCTTAATAATAGCTAACATATATTTTTCCTTTTTTGTTTGTTTTAAATGTATTTATTTTTAATACACATTGCTTTATTAATCATTTTGGGAGAGAAAAATCAGAACTAAAGAGAAAAACATGAGAGAAAAGGAAAAAAAAACAGAAAAGAGAAGTGAATATAGCATGTATTGATTTACATTCAATCTCCATAGTTCTTTTTCTGGATGTTGATGGCATTTTCTGTCCAAAGTCTGTTGGGATTGCTTTGGATTACTCAACCACTAAGAAGAACCAAGTCTTTCATAGTTGATCATCTCATAATCCTGCTATTATTGTGTACAATATATTCCTGGTTCTGCTTGCTTTGCTCAGCATCAGGTCATGTAAATTTTTCCAGGCCTTTCTGAAATCAGTTTGTTCATCATTTTTTATAGAACAATAATATTCCATTATCTTCATATACCACAACTTATTCAGCCATTCCCAAATTGATAGGCATATACTCATTTTCCAATTCTTTGCTACCACAAAAAGAAATAGCAACATTTATATAGCTCCTATTATGTTGCTAGGCATTGTGTTAAGTGCTTTACAAATATTATTTCATTTGAGCCTCACAATAACCTTGGAAGATAGATAGTATTATCCCCATTTTACAGTTGAAGAAACTGAGGCAGACAGGTTAAGTTAACAGTAGTCATAAGGCTAGATTTAAATTTAGACCCTCCTGACTTCAGATCCAGAACTGTCAGCACAGCTGCTTAGCTGTCCATTAAATCCTTTTTGCTGATTACAGGGCGCAGTAATCCTTTCTCCTCCTGATCTCATAGCTATTCCTTTGGCTAAATAATTATTTCAAATATAGTTTTAAAAGAATGTCTTGGTTTTTGTTACCCAGAAAACTACATTGATGCTCTAAATTTGACAAAGTGAATAAGACTTGTAAGTCTATATCTATAATAGATGTATAATATATTATTCTATATTACATATAGAATATAATAAACTATAAGTCTATAGAAATATTAATTAACTAAAGGAATTTGGGAACTTTGCTTAATGGAATTTTCTGAACAACTAGCAGTTAACTGAAAATTCTCTTGTTTTAATAAAAGCTGTCAGTGAATATTTGCATAATTTACCATCCAAAATTAACATTTTCCCAAAATTCTAGTGGTCAAGAGAATAGATACTGTTTACTTGATTACCATTGTTGACTTTAAAAATCTCTAAAATCAACAATGACATTTTTAAAAATTTTCGTTGTAATTATTTGATTTACCTTCCATGTTTTTCATTTTGAAATTAATTTCTAAGACTCATGTTAACTTTTTTTAAAGAATTAAAACATTTTAGAAATATGTATTATAAAGAATTGCACCTATTTAACCTATATCAAATTGCTTGTTATCTTGGGGAGGAAAGGAGGAAGAAAAATCTGGAACACAGTTTTAGAAAAATAAATGTTGATATTTCTAGTCACATGAAAAGGTGCTCCAAATCACTATTGATCAGAGAAATGCAAATTAAGACAACTCTGAGATACCACTACATACCTGTCAGATTGGCTAAGATGACAGGAAAAGATAATGACTAATGTTGGAGGGGATGTGGGAAAACTGGGACACTGATATATTGTTGGTGGAACTGTGAACGGATCCAACCATTCTGGAGAGCAGTCTGGAACTATGCTCAAAAAGTTATCATGCATACCCTTTGACTCAGCAGTGTTTCTACTGGGTCTATATCCCAAAGAGATCTTAAAGGAGGGAAAGGGACCCACATGTGCAAAAATGTTTGTGGCAGCCCCTTTTTGTAGTGGCAAGAAACTGCAAACTGAAAGGATGCCCATCAATTGGAGAATGGCTGAATAAATTATGGTATATGAATGTCATGGAATATTATTGTTCAGTAAGAAATGGCCAGCAGGATGATTTCAGAGAGGCCTGGCGAAACTTGCATGAATTGATGCTGAGTGAAATCAGCAGAACCAGGAGAACATTATACACAGCATCAAGACTATACAATGATCAATTCTGATAAACATGGTTCTCTTCAACAATGATGTGATTCAAAGCAGTTCCTATTGTTCAGTGATGAAGATAGTCATATACATCCAGAGAGAGGCCTGAGGGAACTAAGTGTGAACCACAACACAGCATTTTAACACTTTCTGTGAATATTTCCCTGCATTTTGTTTTCCTTCTTAGGTTGTTTTTTTTTTTTCTCTCTTTCAAGATCTGATGTTTCTTGTGCAGTAAAATAACTGTTTAGATATGTATACATATATTGGATTTGTCATATAATTTAACATATTTAGCATGTATTAGATTACCTGTCATCTAGGGGTGGGAGGTGGGAGGAAGGAAGAGAAAAGCTTGGAACAACAAAAAAAAAGTTTTGCAAAGGTCAATGTAGAAAAATCACTCATATAAAAAGCTTTTAATAAAAAAAAAAAGAAAAATGTTGAAAACTATATTTGCATGTATTTTGAAAATAAAATACTATTGAAAACTTAAAAAAAATTTTTTTTAAATGACAGTCCTTGTCATTGTTGCTTGAGGTCTTAGTCTTTTTTATGACATCCAGAGGAATCTAATACTCCTACTCATGAGATAGAATATTCTTCATTCCCAGCCAGTTTTATCTAAAGTATAAAGATTTCCTCAAGAACAAGTGGGTGTTACAAGTTTAGAGCAGTGATCGTTCTAACATAACAGGATGGTCCAAATATTGCCCATTTGATTTGGCTTGTTACCATTATGTGTCTCTGGCTTAGAAGAAAGCTAAAAGATTTTTGCTGCTGCTTGATAAGCCTCCTTCTAGTTAATAGATGGTAGCAGTGGGACACATTTCTCCATTCCTATCCTCTCCTTTGATTTCTATCAGATGGAACCAAAAAATGGCTGAGCACAGAAACCATGGGGTTGCTTATTGTACTTCTCTCCCTTATTTCCCCTCTTTTCTCTTTGCTCCCACTGTTCATTTGGTGGGTGGTGGCAGGATGTCAGGTGACCTTGGTGTATCTCAGTGCTGCTATTTATCAGCTCAGACATGAAACTGGAAAGCTGGCCAGGAGAAATTATTCTTTAAGTTATGTTTAGCTTGGCTGCCCTGAGTTAGAAAACTTGAATGAAGGTATCTTTGGCCATTATTTGAAAACTTACTTTAGACTGATTTGGAAGATTTTTTTTAAAGGAAAAAAATATAAATAGCACCGCTTATTTTGCTTTTGATAATTTCAGATTTATATTTACAATGAGAAGATAGTGAATGGACATCTTCAGCCTAACCTGGTAGACCTCTGTGCCGCTGTTGCAGAAATGGATGATAAGGTACTGACAAAGTGTTAGCATAAGTAGAAATATATAATCTTGGTTTTTTAGATGTGATTAGTAACTTGCTTGACTTGGTTGAAATCTGCTGATAATATACTGTATTTCTTGTGTCTGAAAATATCTTTCAAGGTTTTCTTCAGCATTTCATAATGAAGATTAGTTTATTTGTGGCTCAATTTTTGCTTTTCTTTTAAGATGTTCAGAGATGACCTGCATAGATTCTTTGCCACGATTGTTATATTTGGTTTTGAAGTCAGCTAGTACTTTGTGTTTTACCTTATAGTTTCCTGACATTTGTATTAAACTGTTTGACATGGAGCTTTCACAATTTTCATCTTTTGGTGGGCTTATTGAATTTGATTCAAGTGATAGTCTGGCAAATGTTTTCTCAATTTATGATCATTTCTCTCTGCTACTACTACTATTTTACCTTTCTTTCTCTACCTACCTACCTTAATCCTACCCTTTTCTCTCAGATATCCCCTTCATTCCTACCTCACACATACCCCAATCCTGTCAAAAAAAAAAAAAAAAGACTGGGGGATAAACTGAAACTAGATATATACCTACAGAGTGTGTGTGTGTATGTGTGTGTGTATTTTTTTTTTTGTTGAGGCATTTGGAGTTAAGAAACTTTCTTAGGGTCACACACCTAGGAAGTGTTAGTTTCTGAGACCAGATTTGAACTCAGGTCCTCCTGACTTCAGGGCTGGTATTCTATCTACTGCACCATCTAACTACCCCTGTATTTTTTTTTTAAAGATACAAATACTATTTCATCTTTCCTTCCTTTGAAATAAAGTGTTAATCTACTTATCTGTGGTTGATTGTATTCATATAGCAAGTATCCTTAACTTTAAAATTTCATTAAATTTTTTTACAATGAGAATTTTTCAAATACTGAAAGAGATGTTTTAAGGAAAGATTTAAAGGCAAGAAGATACTCAGGGAGAGAGAATATGTGGGCAACACAAAGGAAAGACGGACTAGCAGGCTTTTAATTATAGGTAGTCAGGGGAAGAATCCTTAGGAAGGGGGTGACTGAATAAGAGATTGCTATGTAGCCCAAAAAGGGTGGAACAGCCCATGGTGACTCCCTAGAAGGACAAAATATATATTTATTAGGTTAAACTTATTTTAGCCCTTTTAAAAACTAAATGACTTTGTAAGGATTGAATCATAACTACCTGAATTTTCAAACTCCTAAAGCTTTGAACAAATTTATTCACATTCTCTCAATATATAACCCACTGAGATTCAGTATTCTTGTTACTCTTAAAACGTCTTATGGAGGTAGGCATGTCAGACAAGGAGAATAATTGTTCCAAAAACTAATTCTGTTTGTTAGCTTACTGGAAAGTTGACTTCAGAAACCCTTAAAACTGGACAAAGATGAATGTTACACAACAGAGCAAGCCGAGATTAGAATTTATGGCCCTTCAGAAGATGAAATAAACCTCTATTTCCCATTTCTTTTAAATTATATTCAAGTAAATTTTTTTCCTAAGAGAAAAAAAATGCTATATATGCTTTAATGACTTCTTTGGTATTTGCAGCATTTTCTTCTGATTTTGTCGTTTTTATGAAGAATATTTCAGATATGTGGGCAATGGTGAAACAAATGACAGATGTGTTGTTGGCCCCTGCGACAGATGCACTGAAAAGTCGAAGGAGCATTGAGGTTCAGATGGAATTTGTAAGGCAGGCTTTACGTTACCTCGAGCAAAGGTAAGCTGAGACCAACCAAATGAGCCTTTGAGAGCCTTTGTAATTGAAAGTTTTAAATGTATATGTATTCTTCATATGAAATGCTTTATAGATGTGTTGTAATTTGGAGTAAATGAGCCTGAAAGACATTGTGTTGTTGTCAGAAACTGCTATTTACTTGGGCATCATTCCGTATTATAAAATTGCATCAGTAAAATCATAAGTTAAATAGAGAAGATGTTAGAACCCACCTATATCTTTCTCCTTTCCTTTCTTTGCCTTTCCTTTTTCCCTTTTCCCCCTTCTTACACTAGAGAGATACTATGATTGTTATATTATAATGCCTTGGATCAAAGTCCCATTTTCTAGTATGGTTCCACCTGCCCCTTTTTATGCCTGCTTGTGCTCTTACAGCATTTTAATTAGACTGCTAACCCTAGCAATTTTACTACCTTCAAACCATCGACTGGCCTGTATACCTCTATTAAATCCCTCTTTAATCTTAATTTTCCTTTTGGCTACATCCAGTTAATCCCTGTGAGTCCATGCTCCACATTTGATGTGCTGATTTCTTCCCTGCTGTTAATGCCAGTGGTTTGTACTAAGGTTTCTGTGCCACCTCCACAGTAACTTGAGTCAGTCATTTAGGGGGATTATGATTGTGCTTTTGTCCCTTTACAATTGTCCACTCCATTAATAGGGGGTTGTGCCATTCATCCTTCATTGAGGACATTCAATTCAGCTCTGAATTAGCCAGCAGGGATTGCCATAAGTGTTGCAACAAATCCTCTTTATTTCAGAGAGAGAGAGCACTGTGCTTCTCCCTGCTGTCTCTAGAAGAGAAGGGTACTGAGTTGAATACACTTGCAAAATTACAACACTTTGCCACCAAGCCATGTAAGCTGTTGTCTGTGGCCATATAATACTGTTTTCAGAGCATCTATTCTATATAAAATGATATCCTACTAAGAAGTCATAATATTTTCCTATCTAGAACTGTACGTTAATTCAGAGGCATTATATATCATCATACTGGTGTTTAAAACTAATTGTTATATCATAGATAAATATATCTAATGCATTAGATAAAATAGCTACATTCTGGAGTACAGTGCTATATTTAGCAAATTTTTCTTTCATCCCATAATTCTCAGAACAGTAATAGGAGTTAATAATTGTCTGTTTCGATTGATTCTATACCATCTTTCTCTCTAGAATGTATAACTCTATTAAAATGACTCTTTGCATAATGACATTATTTATATATATATATATATACACACACACACACAGAGGATTTCAATTTGGGGGTTTGGTTGGGAATTCAGTTCAAATTAAGTTAAATTGCAATGTTTTTGTCTTTGAATCACATATATCTTAATGAGTGTTCACAATTCTACTTTTCTGTGAACTTGTAAAAAAATGAAAGGATTTTATACCATGCTTATATACAGGGCCCAAAAAGCTTTCAGGAAGTTTCTCAGTATGTTTGGTGAAGCATTTGGCCACTCTGGCTCTGCCTTTTTATATAGAATCCAAGCTCTTAACATGAGAACTGAATTCTCACATCATATCTCATCATAGACCATTTGCTTAAAAGCTTCTAAAATGGTACCTACCAATCTATCTTGTTTGGCTTCAATAATGGATCCTGTTTCTTAGTTCCTTTGCCTGTTTCTCCCCTTTACTTTATTAATCTTTTTAATTGAACTTCTTGAAAATACCCAGGAACTGTCCATCCTGTTTCTTTTTAAAACTTTACATTTACCTAGTAAATGATCTTGTAAGGAATTTATTCTTATTTCATTGTAACCTTAATCAAGGCCAAATAAAAGATTTAGGATAATAGTACCTTAAAATCAAATATGTTTTGTTGAAGCTAAAATGACAATAATATGAATATAATTTTGTGGAATTGTTTTTTGCAAGAAATGGCAAAGTAGATTTTTTTTTTTGATCAAGTATCTTTCAGTGACTAGCCATATGTTGTTTATTACCCCATAGAAATTAAGCATTTTCTTCAATATTGTTCCTTCTACAAAGCACCTGGGGATGATCTGGAATCCTAGAATTTCAGCAAAAAAAGGAATCCTAGAAATCATCCAGTTCAACCTTCCAGAACAAAACAGAAACAGAACATTAACCTTTTTAATATTATTGCTAACAAGTGACCTTTCAGCCTTTGTCTAGGCATTTTCAGTGGTTAGGAGGAAGGAGAGTTCATTATTTTATAATGCAGTCCATTTCATCTATTTTCCTATTATAATTTGTTCTTGTATTCCGTCTTTCCCTTTTCCTCTTATCCATTGTCCTTAATGGTGTTATATCTTCAATGACATTTCATTTATTTAACAAATTTTTCAAAAGGAATATCTTTAACTTTCGCTTATCTTTAATGGCTTTTTTCTAGTTACAAAAATTACACACTTGTTACTGTTTTTGGGAATCTGCATCAAGCCCAGCTGGGTGGTGTGCCTGGAACTTACCAGCTGGTTCGAAGTTTTCTTAATATCAAACTCCCAGCACCTCTTCCAGGACTTCAGGTACTTTATTTTATTTCTCTCCCCCCATTCCCCCCTAAAAAAAACCTCTAATGACTTTATTTAAACTGTATTATGTAATGAACTGTATTTACTTTGATAAGATTCAAGGGGAAAACAAGAGAATACCTGCTCCTTAACTTTTTCATAAAACAGTTCTTTCATTTGAATTATTTTCTTAAAAAGTAAATTTAGATGTTTGGCTCCTTCAACCCCCAAGAAGTTCAGTTCTCTCTCTTTCTCTATCTTACATATTCCAAACAAATTTGGAATTTCAGGCTTAATATGGACCTGAGATAGTCCATATCACCCCAGAAATAAAAAAGAAACATTATGCCAGAGTACAGTGGTTTCCAAGTAGTTGATTGTAATCCCCACTATAGTTAAGTTTAGGATTTTAGATGTAGAAGGAAGATTAAGGGTATTTCTTTCCCTCTCCTCACCTCCCATGTTACCACTAAAGAAAGTAAGATCTTAAAAATTAGATAATAGTTTGTGACATAATGTCAGTAGTAGAACACAAGGCATCTGGTTCCATTTCCAGTGAAGAATATGTAATGCTGGAGTTTATACCAGCATAATTTAACCTACCACCCCCTTCACTTTTTCATGATTGACCGATAGTACTTGTGAGTGCCCCTCACCTATAGCCTTGTACTTGCCTATTAGCACATACCAAATTTTACCCCCCAGTCATAAATTAATAAACCTAGGATTAGAGATATTGTAATCTGCCAATTCTTATCTCTCTCCCTCTCTGTTCTTCACTTTACTTCTCTTGTGTGTTTTTCTCACTGTTGTAGTCATGCTACTCTGGGATAATATTTATAATAACCACAATCCAAAGGAGCCATACAACTAGCCTTACCGAGCATTTGAAAAGCCACTGGATATTTATTTGGAATTATATTCCCAAAACGGGGCTAAATGCAGAATAAACAAAATCTCTGAAATTCACTGACCAATGACTCAAAAGACCTGGATTTGAGTCTCAATTAAATATTCAAGGTTTGTGACCATAGCTACTTGTTTTCAGCTTCAGTTTCTTCAGTTCTAAAATAAAGATCTATTGCCAATTCAGTGGGTGGATAGATGCAAGCCAAAGTCTTTTTAAAGCACGGTACCCATGTGAGTTATCATTAAAAATTGTTCTTGACAGCATTATTTAAACCTATGAGGCAGTTGGTCCTATGACAATGGCTTATGGATTATTTGCTTCTTTAAAAAAATGTATTGGTGTCATTTGTTTTTCTACCACAATCATTCCTAGAAATCCCCTCACACATCTTCAGACCAAATCACCCCCTTCCTGAAGCCAAAAAGTCCAATATAGTGAGATCTGTCAATGCACAAAACATTCTTCCTTCAAAGTTCTCTACCTCTGTGTTGTGAGGAGAAGAAATGGTGTTCTTTAGGGCTATCAGTGATATTTTAGTTACTCAGAATTTTGCTTCCTTTTAGGAATCTTTTCATTTACACTGCAACAATCATTTGGTTTGTTATTACCCTGTACATTAGTTCATATAAACCTTCCTATGTTTTTCAGAATTACTTATATTCATCATTTTTACTGCACTAAAAATATTTCATTACATTTACCTGCTAAATGTTTTTCATCCATTCTCCAATTAATGGACACTCATTTTATTTCCAGTTCTTTGTTACTACAAAGAGTATTGCTATGAATATTTTGGCCTTTATTAAACCTTTGCTTCTGTGTTTGGCCTCCTTGGGGAGAAATAACCAGTGGGATCACTGGATCAAAGGTTATGTATAGTTTAATCATTTGGGGAGTATAATTCCAAATTAATATCCAGTGTAATTGAAGACTGGAATAAAGTAATTTTATTTTTGTAATATATCTTTTGGATAATCATTATTATAAATCTTATCCCAAGATTGGGTTTCTGCAATTTGACTGGCGTATCCTTCATTAGTATATAAACTCCTTGAGTGCAGGGACTGTTTCTGCCTTGTTTGTATATCTAGCATTTACCACAAGTACTTAAGAAATGCTTTTTAACCAACTAGATGCTTTTTGAATTTCTATTTTTAAAATATTTTCCTTTATTAGGATGGAGAAGTGGAAGGACATCCTGTTTGGGCATTAATTTATTACTGCATGCGCTGTGGGGATTTAGTTGCAGCTTCACAAGTGGTTAATCGAGCCCAACATCAGCTAGGAGAATTTAAAACTTGGTTCCAAGAATATATGCACAACAAGGACAGAAGGTATGTTGAACAAAATAAAGGATATCCTAAAGGAATTAAGTTGTAGAAATAGAAAGTCCTAGTTATGACTGGACCCTCCTTTGCCTTTATGTGACTAGAAATAAACTGTTTTAAAAACAAAATTTTGAGCATGTATATAATAGTCATGGAAAATGTTAAATCTGGTTATAGTGTGAGTGTTGAGGAACAGTCTCTACTCAAGTCCCCTGTTGCTTCATTGTGTCTTGGAGGTGATCTGATCCTCAAAGACTATACCAGTGGAGAACAAACTATGGCAGGTCCTTTTGAGTTTCTGTGTGCCTAGTACCAATCTGTATATTTGTCATCCTGGGATTAGTCTAGTTAAGTTCATTAAATGGTTGGAGACCAGGTGCTATTTTTTTAATCTCAACATTTTTTGAAGGCCAATGCATGCAGGTCTTCATGTAATTTTTCATCTGTACATCCTTTTAATGGGCTTTGTGTATAATAGTGAAAGAGATCCTGGAGAGAGAAGCATGATTCACTTTTACTAATAATCCATAGTAAAGAAATGTACTTTATAATGAGATTCATATTCTATCACATTTTATTTTTAAGCTCTGACTTGACTAATCTATTGCTTTCAAAAATATTGTTTGTTACATTGATAAGTTGGAGACTAGATAATAAATAATATTCAATAGTACTTCTAAATGACAATCAAATCAGTTTAATGGCTGTTTGTTAAATTCCTGGACATTAAGTGAATGCTAAATTTTGGTTCTTACGTTGATTTTATTAGTATTTGGTGTATCATCAGTACCTATTTACCAATAGAATATTGCCTCTTTGAGAGGAAGAAATTTGATTTTTCCTTTGTATCCTCATCAACTACCCAGAACCCATTGTAACATGGATACTTAATAAAGGCTTATTCAGCTAAGTTCTGCAGGCCTTCAAGGATTTGTGATTTATGGGCCTGAGTACTCAGTAGACTAATGCACATTGCATCCCCTCTGTGACTTGGAAGACCATTTAATGAGTTGCAGTAATTTTGGCGGGATCAAATGTGTTATGTCTTGTTCATTCGTCTAGGGACAGCCAACTTTAGCAAGTCTGGTCCTGGGACAATACATGTACAGATCATCATCAGTCCCATAATCGAAACTATTTTCACTTTGACAAGATGAAACAGAAATAGTGCTTCTAGGACATCCTCCTAGGACTTTATGAGTTTGTACATTTGTGGGAGCCTAGAAGTACTCTTGGTAATTCTTACTAGATAGCCACCTGAAAAGCATTGTTTGAACATTCTTTAAGATTTTCAAAAGCCCTTATTTATTCTTGTTGAAGTATTCAAGTTGGATTAGTTTAGGGTATTTTCAAATACTCTTAGGAATTTTCCCAAGAGTTTATATGTATGTGTTCATTTTTAAATCTTTAGATTGTCTCCTGCCACTGAAAATAAGCTTCGTCTCCATTATCGACGTGCCCTTAGAAACAACACCGACCCTTACAAAAGAGCCGTTTATTGTATCCTTGGCAGATGTGATGTCACTGATAATCAGAGTGAAGTAGCTGATAAAACAGAGGATTATCTTTGGTTAAAGGCAGGTTGCTGCTTTTGATGGTATGGTGGGAGTTAGGGGGGGCCTATGGGAAGTAGATGTATGTATATGTATGTGCACCTAGGAAATTACTTAAAACTGGAGGTCAATTAATTGGCTGGGTCTACTTTATGCCTCTGTTTGAGACATTTAGCTCCTTAATGGGGTAGTGGAGTGAAAGGACAGGACAATAAAATAATCAGACAATTGTGGTGTGCATGGTCAGCAGGGACAGCAGATCTGTCGTGGTCCAATTTTTTGTTGTATGGTTGTATGTTGATAGGTAACCACAACCATCATAGTAATGGCCAGCTTTTCAAGGTAGACACAATTGCATAACATGCATTTTCTGGTGTGAGAAGTTTTAAAAAAAAT
Source organism: Myrmecobius fasciatus (assembly GCA_023553655.1). Classification (NCBI taxonomy): domain Eukaryota; kingdom Metazoa; phylum Chordata; class Mammalia; order Dasyuromorphia; family Myrmecobiidae; genus Myrmecobius; species Myrmecobius fasciatus. Next base: position 102,993 of record JAJPUD010005012.1, on the reverse strand, counting down.
ATACGTGTTTCTTTTGGGGATTTAGTTGAATCAAGTATGTTTTGAAGATGATGGTACCAGCTCTCCCCAAGATAGACTCACTTTATCACAGTTCCAGAAGCAGTTGTTGGAAGACTATGGTAAGAGCTACTAAACATACCTTATTATTTTTTGGGACATTTTCAATAGCTCAGCTTTTGAAGTCTAAAAAAATTTTGCCCATCTGGCTTACTTTCAGAGGTCTCAAGGACTTAACTCTGTAATTACAGTATGAATGACCTTGTTATTCTATAGACTAGTAGCCACATAATAAAAATTTTATATCTTGAGTAATTATTTCTTTGAGCTACATTAGTTGTGGTGCTATTTATTGGACAATTTATGAAGAATACTCTATCTCTATCTTGCTCACAATGTGAGAGGTCTGCCTTGGATAAGTTTAAACCTTACACCAAGGCATCTTTGAAACTTTCCTTTCTCTCCTCCTTGAATAAGCCTTGTTAGGCAACCATGTGATTCCTTTTGGAAGTATTTGGAAGGCATGTCTGGAGGGGAAGGTTTTTTCCTCTGTGTTCCCTCATGGGTGGTTTCTGTGACTCTAATGCCAGCTCCATTTTCTTGTTACTTTCCAAGGTACATAAAACATTGTTTACTATCCCAGCTCATCAATTCATTGTAGCCAAGTCATCTTGTAACTCTAGCAAACTGAATTAGGGCACTTTGACGACATAGTTATTTGCAGTTACATGGGGTAAAATTTATGAAAAAGCAACTTCTGTAAAAATGACACTCTAACTCCATATCTTTCCAGGGGAATCCCATTTTGCTGTCAACCAACAGCCTTTTCTGTACTTCCAAGTGCTCTTCCTGACAGCACAGTTTGAAGCTGCAATTGCTTTTCTCTTCCGTGTGGAGCGCCTACGCTGCCATGCTGTTCATGTAGCTCTGGTGTTGTTTGAGCTAAAGCTTCTCTTGAAATCATCTGGCCAGAGTGCACAGCTTTGTAAGTACTATTGCACTGGGATGTGAAGAGAGTAAAACAGTTTGTGAATCATTGTTAACCCCTATTGATGTCAGTGATAAGAGTATCACCATACCTACTCTCTCTTTTTATAGGAATGAGAAGGAGGGGATAAAAATCATTTTAAAGTGACTGTGTTCTCAATGGGTCCCTGGATGATTAGAATTTGCATTTTTTCCCTAGCATTCATATGACTTTATATACTTACAAATTTTTTTGCATGTTATTAGCACTAACCATAGTAATTTGTGCTCTTCCTATAAAGTACCACAATATGATGTAAATTGTTTACCTGTATGTAATTTATCTTTCCTTCTAGACTACAAGTCCTTTGAGGATAGGGGTCACAGTACCTACCAACTGTAGCACATTGCACATAATAGACATTATATGTGTGGGTAGACAGATTCTATGCTAGTCAGGACACAATTCTAATGAGATCATGAACTTCCTTCAGATTGCTAACCAAATCCTGGTTAACCATATCTCATCCATGCTGTGTCCAGAGTATAGATTGTGGTGATGAAGGACTCTAGGAGCCTCTTACTGCCTTTGGAAAAGTAACATAAAACTTGAATCATCTTCATATATGAAGCATAGTGCATCATGATTTTTAGTACCAAAAAAGTCTTTAATCTTCATTTTATACCAGAAGAAACTGGAATCCTGGTTCCTTTTTTTAAAACTTCATCACTTTATTTTCTTTAAAAAGTCTTCTCTGTGATCAAGAAGTACATTTTTCCCCCTTTTTTAGCTCTCCATTTGAAAGAAAGAAAACAGAATAAAGCAGACATGTAGATAAGCTTATTATTATTTATTTAGCTTCTAGTATTCAAGTTTGCCAAGATACTAAGCAAGGAATTAAGATCATCCAGGAGCCTAGTAACAGGGCAAAGATCAGGGTCCAGAATGATGACTGATTGTTTCATAATATACTTGATTCATTGAGCTTTAGTTTCCATATATGTGACTTTATAGTTCTGTGATTCATTAAGGATTCATTTGACCTCTTCTATTTCTTATAGTAAGTCATGAGGCTGGTGACCCTCCTTGTGTAAGGCGTCTTAATTTTGTTCGCCTTTTAATGCTCTATACCCGGAAATTTGAGTCAACAGACCCAAGAGAAGCATTGCAGTACTTTTACTTTCTCAGGTAAGAAATTGAATGGCTATTTTGAATAACTTTCATTCCATAGTTCTTTGAATAACTATTAAAGACTTCAGACTCATTAAAGAACATTGTTTACATTTGTTCTCTTACAGGGATGAAAAAGATAGTCAAGGAGAAAACATGTTTTTGCGCTGTGTTAGTGAACTTGTAATAGAAAGTCGAGAGGTATGAGCCTTTTTTTCTCATGCTCAAAAGCATGTTAGTATATTTGCATTTTCTTCTATATTTCCATATGGTTGGCATGTGTATATGATGCACACAAAGTAATTTTTTTGGTATATATTTCATTTGAATCATAGAGTCCGAGAGTTAGAAAGGACCTTGGGGTCATATAATCAAACACTATATGAATTCCCTCCAGAATGACCTTGATAGTGAAATATTTACTGCTGCCTTCAGATAGTAATAACAAAGAATTTAATTGTGGCAATTTTGACATTTCCCCCTACTTCCCTCTTGTTTACATCTATTTTTGACCTTCAAATAATGACATTATTATCAAGCAAATTGAATTGTGTTTGTTTACTTGCTTCTCTAGTTTGATATGATTCTTGGGAAACTGGAAAACGATGGAAGTAGAAAGGTGAGTGAAAAATATCCTTCTAAATTTTTTTAATTGTCAGATAGATATGCATTTGAAAAACATAGTTTAATTTCTGAACTTACTCAGGCATCTCAGTTGTCAGGCAGAGGCAAAGAAAAAGATTTAACAAAAAATAACAGGCTCAAAATTATGACCTTTATACATATCTTTATATCTCATATACAAATTTACCTTTAAAAATATTCTTTTGAAGTAAGCAGGATGCTTTTAATCTCTTCACATCTTCAATTTCTGGAGATGAGAAGACTTTGACTAGGAAATTTGCTGAAAGAAGAGATTGGATGATAGATCTGGAATTTCAAATGGAAAAATTTAGCTTTCTTTTTAAAATGTTCTTTTATAAACAAATCTTTGAAGACCGAAAAATTCATTCTTATCCAGAAAAAATTAGATCAATAAGCTTTATCATTTCCTAACATACTTTTTCATATATCAAGTACTTGACAATCTAGTATAGTGAATGTTGTTATCCAAAGTAAATAGAGAAACAAAGCTTTTTGATTTAATCTTTATTAGAAAACTAACATTGATCTGGAATGAACTTGCGTTTTCTAGAAAATAAAAGTCTTTTAATGTAATACTCTTCATGAGGCCTTTTCTATGATTATATTTGGTTGTTTATATTGAGGCACTGATTTTTCAGCACCAAATTTCATTTCATTCAAATTTCATTGTCATTTGTTTTATAAAAGCAAATTCAAAATCTTTGAGAGATCATTCTCCTAAATGTTTTAATTTTCTTTGTTCCCCAGAGTCCTGGAATCAATAGGAATTTTACTTGCTATGTGTGTCATTTTGAAATGCTAGAAACCACCAAGATTTTGCTGACTTCTATGTGCTATATAATCAGTTTTGTCTACTTAGATGACAGCATTTTTCATAAATAACTTTCATATTTTAATGTGACCTCCAGCCTGTATTTTGGTGGGGTTTTTTTTTGGGGGGGAGGGTGGGATTTGTTTGGTTTTGGGTTTTGGGGTTTTTTTGTTGAGGCAATTGGGGTTAAGTGACTTGCCCAGGGTCACATAGCTAGAAGTATCGAGTGTCTGAGATCAGATTTGAGCTCAGGGCTGGCACTCTGTTCACAGTGCCATCCAGCTGCCCCTCCAGCATGTATTCCTGTAGAAATCTATACTTTGCAATATAACCTAACTATATTCATTGCCATGAGTAAAGCATTTTTAGTTTAACTCTATCCTTATCCCAGATTTCTCTCTGTGTTGTAAACAATAGCGCTGTGTGTATTTTTTGCCTTCCCTTTTTTTCTTGTCAGCCTGGAGTTATAGATAAGTTTACTAGTGACACAAAGCCCATTATCAACAAAGTGGCTTCAGTGGCAGAAAATAAAGGATTATTTGAAGAAGCTGCAAAACTTTATGACCTTGCAAAGGTAAAATATGTTTTGTTCTTTTCCCTTAATACATCTATTGCTCTTTTGAAATAGGATGCACAAACATTTTCACTAGACTATTATCTTTTGGGAATTGTACCATCACCAGAGTGTTAACACATTCTCCGAATTGAGCTGTTTTCTTACAGTGCTTAGGCAGTTAATGATCCTAGTCATAGTGAAATTCCCATTTTACAGAATTGGTTTTGCCCATAAGATGTTTCCAATTGACAACAATTTATTGAAAGTACATCCTTCAAGTATCTAATAGTAATATCATTTGGCAGCAAGTTAAATATTTGTTAGATTTAGACAGTTTCTTCATGAGAAATATGTCAAGCTTTTATATTCTCTGTAGCAACTAACATGGTTCTCAGTACATGTTACATAATAACAAAATGAGGCTTTGTAGGAATGTGAGAGATACTTTTATATGAAAAGATATGATGACTCAATGGCTAAGCGTAAATTTTAAGGATTAAATTCTATGGTAATTCAAGAAGGGATGAATAAGAGTAAATGTAACTGCATACTTAGTCATTTGACATATTCTTATAAATCCATTATGTACATTTTTGGTCATACTGCATGCTTTTTTTGGGATCTCTTTTTAAAAATATATTTTGACAGAATGCAGACAAGGTTCTAGAGCTGATGAACAAGTTGCTCAGTCCAGTCGTTCCCCAGATCAGTACTCCTCAGTCCAATAAAGAGAGGCTGAAGAACATGGCACTTTCCATCGCAGAACGGTAATTGCAGTAACAAAATAATGGTGGTGGTGGTGGTGGTGGTGATAATGATAATGCTAGCAGCTTACACTTACTTATATTACACAAAGCCTTTTCCTTACAGTAGACCAGTGAAATAATGATAGCTCACTTTTACATAGTGTATTTTGTATAGTATTCAAACCCAGGTCTTTCTTACTGCAGATGCAATTTTCTCTCCACCTTCCCTTGCTGTCTTTCTAATAGGTAGTACAACTATTATTCTTATTTCATAAGTGAGGAAATGTAGGCTTTCAGAGATGAAGTGACATATCCAAGACAATGTGGCAACTAATAGCTGACCTGAGACTCAAAGCTGACTTTTAGCCTATTGCTTTCTCTACCTTAGGTTTTCTGAGTTCTAGGTAAACAGCTGAAAGAGTTCTATTCTTCTAACCCAGGTCTTCAAGTCTTAAATGTCAAAGCTCGAAGGCCATGTACTTGACCTTGCATAGATTGGTTTGGGACAGCAGAAATGTAATTAGTACTAATCTGGGTAAAATGTTGTTTCACAAAAGGCACCAAGTCTTTGTAAGTTTGCAGACTTGGCACAGCAATGAACCAAATCTGTAAGAATTTTTGATACTCTTTTTTAAAATAGTTATTGGAGGTTTTTTCCCTATCAGAGAATTACAGAATTTCAAATTTGGAAAAGGGATTTTGACAGTCTCCTAAATCTAGTCCTTTTCTGAAAGAGTCTCTACCATAATATGCTTAATCAGTAATTATCCATCTGCTACTTGAAGTCTTCTAATAAGAAAGAAGCCACTACCTTTCAAGGGAACCCATTCCACTTTTGAACAGCTCTAATTATTAAGAAATTTTTCCTACATGAGGCTTAAATTTGTCTCTCTGCAGCTTCTCCCTTTGCTTCCAGTTCTGGTATGCAGTAAAACTTCCCCATAATAGACTTTCACATATTTAAAAGACAGTTATGATATCTCTTCTGAATAGTCTCTTCTCTAGGCTAACGATCCCCACTTCGTGAGCTGCTCCTTAGATGATATAAACTCAAGGCCTTTTGACTATGTTGATCTGTGCCCTTCATAAGCCCTGACCTCTTAAACTGAACATAGTACTCAATATATGATCTGACGAAGGTAGAACACTAAGGTACTATTACCTCCTCATTCGTGGAAGTTATGCCTGTTTTAAAACTATACAAGATTTCATTAGGTTTTTTTGGCTAACACATTATACTGCTAACTTATATTGAATTTATAGTCCATTAAAATCCCCAGATCTTTGTTGTTGTTGTTTCAGAAAAAACACTGACTAAATTTGCCTTTATCATCTTGTACTAATGAAACTAATTTTTTTAACCCAAGTATAAGACTTTACATTTATTTTCTTATTGAATTTCATCTCATTAAATTCAGCCTAATGTTCTGGTCTGCCACGATCTTTTTGAATCTACTCTGCCTATGTGTCCCAGCATTTGTATCTTCTGCAAGTTTAATGAGCATGCCATCTGTGCTTTTATCCAAGTTATTTATAAAAACTTAAATAGTACAGGACCAACCACAAATCTCAGAGCATTCTATTGGAGACCTCTTGCCAAATTGACAATGAATCATTTGAATCCCGCTATTCTAAGCTGTATTATCTTCTAATTCGTTTCTTTTTATCTTTTATTAAGAGGTAGTACAACATAACTTCTCAAATTTTTTGCTTAAATATGAGTAAACTACATTCCTATGATCTACTAGTTAGGAACCCTGTCAAAAAAAAAAAAAAGGCAATAAATTTGTAAGATTAGCCTGGCATGACCTGTTCTGTTCAGGAAGCCATTCTGGCTTTTTGTGATCACTACTTTTTTTTTTTTCTTTTTCTTTTAAAGGTTAATTAACTGTCTCTTTAATCTGTGTTAGAATTTTACCAGGAATTGAAGTCATATTTATAAAACTATAATTTTGTGAGCTTTTAAAAAAGAATAAAAAAAAAATCAGAATGTTTGCTGTTTCGTAGTCCATTAGAGTATCTACTAGTTTTTTGTTTTGTTTTGTTTACTACCTTTCAGATACTTCTAACAGTGGTTCAACAATCACTTCTGCCTGTTTTTTTCAGTACACAGTACATAAAGTTCTGGCTCAAGTGCTTTCTTATTTATTCCTTTATATTGAGGATCAACTTAGTAGCCATTTCTATTCTATTATTTCTGGTATCAAAGCCAATTTTTTTGGTAGAGAAAACAGGAACAAAACTCTCTATTGTCAGTTATCATCACTATATACGCCTCAAACAACAGGCCTATGTCTTCTGTGATCCTCTACTTTCCCTCAATATAGATTTAAGGGAGGGAGGATCCTTTTTATTGTTCTTTACTTCACTCTCTAGCTTGTGCTCACTCTGAGCTTTATAATCCCAACACCATTTTTAAAGGATTGTACCATCTTGTGTGTATATTTAAAAATTCTAATTAGTTGTTTTCATTTCCTGTATGTCAGCATTAATATTTTCAAACAACTCCAGTTTTTGTTCCTCATTCAAATGTTTTCTTTTGGGAGAGGGGGGCCTTCAGAATGCTATTCCTGAGAATGTCATATCCCTCCTAGGCTAACTTTAAAAAAAAAAAATTATTTTGTATTCAGTTTCAAATTCTCTATCTGTTGCCCCTCCCCTTTGAGAATGTAAGAAAAACAATACATTAAAAATACATGTAGTTGTGCTTAAATTATATTCCTAGATTAGCTGTGTCCAAAAGAAAATAAATTTCAGTCTGCACTCTGGAGTCCTGTAGATAGATAGCATGTTTCATAATTAGTCCTTTGGAATTGTAACTAGTCACAGTGTTCATCAGAATTCATAAGTCTTTCAAAGTTGAAAATATTGTTATTGCTATATCAATCATTTTCCTGATTCTGCTCACTTTACTTTGCATCAGTTCATATAAATCTTTTCAGGTTTTCCTGAAACCATTCCCTTTATCATTTCTTATATCACGACTTGTTTAGCTATTCTCCAGCTATAAGATTCCAGTTCTCAAAAAAACTGCTATATATATTTTTGGACATCTGCATACTTTTCCTCTTTTTTTTTTCTTTTTGGAATATAGACTCAGTTGTATCCCTGGGTCAAAGGGCATGGTTATAAATTATTTTCCAAAATAGTTGCATCAGATCACAGCTCCATTAACAGCATATAAAAGTACTTGTTATCCCATAGCTCCTAGAGAATCTGTCATTTTTCCTTTTTTGCCAACTTAACCAATCTGATTGATACAAGATATGGAACCTCAGAATTATTTTAACATGCATTTCTTTAAATATTAGTGATGAAGGACATTTTTCCATTTGGAATTCTTCCTCTGAAAACTGTTGACATCCTTCATCTATCAGTAGAAGAGCTGTTTTTATAATATTGACTGAATTTCCTATATATTTTGGAAATGGCCCCTTCATGAGAGAAATTTTTGCAAAGATTTTCCTCCCAGTTTCCCACTTCCATTCTAATTTAGCTGTGTTGGTTTTGTTTATGCAAAACCATTTAAATTTTATCAGAATTGCCCCTTTTACTTCCTCTGAACCTATCTCCTGTTTGGTCATGGACTCTTCTAGATCTAGATAATAACACCTAGATCTGTTCTAAGTAATTTCTTTGTACATTTGTTCATGATGTCGTCATCCTTTTTGTCTAAATCTCTAGGTATCCATTTGGAACTTATCATGGTGTATAGTGTAGGTTGCCTTTTTCATTTTCATTTTTTTCTTTTTTTTTTTTCCTGAGGCAATTGGGGTTAACTGACTTGTCCAGGGTCACACAGTGAGGAAGTGTTAAGTTTCTGAGGGCAGATTTGAACTCAGGTCCTCCTGACTTCAGGGCTGTGACAGTGACACTACTGTGTCACTTAGCTGCCCCAAAACTATTCTTTTTTATTTTTTTAATTTTTATTTAAGGTTGGCTTTTTCTGTAGAATTTCAGTCCTTTCATTGAAATTCCTGCAATTTGCTTTCTCAGATCTAAGGTATATGTCATATTATGCCTGGCTTTCTTCTTTTTATCACAGATTCCAGAAGAATGATCACTTTTCCCCCTCCCTAATGTTTCTTTTCATTTCTACTCTAGCATTAAGTTCCTCATAATAGTGAGAATCAGATTCAATATATAGGATTTTCCCTTATTTATTAAATTCCTCCTCCTTTGGAAGAGAATTGTTCTTAAGGTATCAAGTTTTTTAACTGTTATGCTTTTGGCAGAGAGTGAGCTCCAACAGATATTTAGAGAATTGAATTCTTTCATTATTACTATACCATAACTATGTATTAGACTCATAAGTTTTTTCCCAAACAAAATCTCTTATGTTCCTTTGACTTTCACCTGAATTCTTCTCCCAAATGTCCCTCTAACCCTTTTGGATTTCCTCATATGAACTTTTTTTTTTTTTTTTTTTTTTTTTGCGAGGCACTTGGGAGTAAGTGACTTGCCCAGGATCACAGAATAAGTGTTAAGTGTCTGAACCTGAATTTGAACTCAGATCCTTCTGACTTCAGGGCTGGACCTCTATCTACTACACCATTCAGTTGCCCCATGAGCATATCTTCTTGAAAGATAATATTAGAGGAGCAGCAAGGTGGCGCAGTGGTTAGAGCACCAGCCCTGAAGTCAAGAGGACCTGAGTTCAAATCTGATCTCAGACACTTCCTAGCTGTGTGACCTTGAACAAGTCACTTAACCCCAATTGCCTCAGCAAAAAAAAAAAAAAGAAAGAAAAAAAGAAAAGAAAGATAATATTAGCTTATGTATTCACCTCTTTTACCTTTTCTGTTTTTTTTTTTTTTGAATTAAGTATATCTTTCCATAATCATATTTTAGTCTTGAATTTCATCTAATAATTCTCTGTGATAGTCATGAAATCAAATTTGCTTTTGCATTAGGATCTCTAATTCCTTTCTTAGTATCTAAATCTTGGATATTTGTATATAGATATTTGAGGATATGCATTTTACTACTGTCTCCTTTCTTAGTATCCCAACTGAATTTTTTTTTTTCCATTGTAGCTACTCTCTACTATATAGCTTGGAAGATAAACAGAGGTAGTTTTCCCCTTTCTCCACATTTTTAAATTTAAAGTCTTTTTTTTTATTGTATTTCTAAAAGACTAGACAAATTCATTCTTACTATTCTTAGTTAGAAAGGTACATTCACTCCATCCCTGACCAAGCATTTCACCCCTGTATTTTAAGCTGTGCTCCAGAAATATAAATTATATTCTTGGGAGCCACTTTTTAACCCAGCTATTCCATTCTCAAATAATTTTGCTCTTGAACATCCCTTGCCTTCAGTAGCAAATGATACAACCACCCCACCCCAGGAGAAGATGCTGCCACCTACTTCTGACTTCTGTTGATCCTACTCCAGAATTTTTTTCAATATTGACCTGTCCTAAGACAAAGTCTTGCCATTCATCTTCGACCCCATCCAAGGTGCTCTTCAGTGCAGGCTTGATATAATGGCTTCCTAAAAGAGCTCCCCTGCTTCTTGTTCCTGCATTTTGTGAGATAGGCCTCTGGGGATCTCACAGGACATTGTTACTTCCTGCGAGGAGGATAGTACCGGAGGAAGGACCTTGAACAGTCTTATTTCATGCCTTTTTCCATCCCTGATACTTTGCCTGCACTCATTCCTCAGCAGTTAGCATACTCCCATCCCTATAACCTCTCCTCCTCTCTGTTTTGCTGAAAACTCAGCTGACATACTACAAACTCTATTCTCCATCTCCAGCTGCCCACTTCCATAATTCTAATCACCTCAATACTGTCCTACTCAATGCTTCACTTCAGAGTTCCCCATCATCTCCACTGTGTCCTCTGAAATGCCTTCTCCATAATTAACAATCTTACTTTCTTCTTAATCTTCTTTCTTTCTTGTTTTTTTCTTCCATCTTAAACACTCATTGAGATGTTGTACCCTCTTAATAGTACTACTTTCTTTGCCATTTTTTCTAATAGTGACTATACTTTTATCTTATACTCCTTGACTAGTAGAAGGAATCAGACTTCTATTCTTTCCAAGTATCTCTTCAAATTTCTTCTGCCAATAATTCTCAGCAATCCTTTCTCCTTTGAAGTTCATACTATCCTAGCATATTACCCAGTATAGATTATGTTGGTCATTACATATTAACAACTCATCCCTTCACCCCTTGTACATTCCCTCTTTTTTTTTTCCTTAATGAGTTCAAAGCCTGGCATAAATTCTTTCTCTCCCCCTCAGTTCCTGTCCTCATACTATGAGACTTCAGCATAGGTGTTGGTGCTTCTCCCAGTATTCCCTTTTACTTAGTTTACTCAGTTACCACAACTTGCTTTTCTACTCTGCTTCAGTTATATGTAGAGAGATCTCCTATCCCTAGGATGCTCTTCCTTCTCCCTTCTGCTTCTTAGTTTCCAAAAGTTTTTTCAGCTCAAATCATATGTCTTGCAGGAAGCTTTTCTGTGGTCTCTCCATTGTTAATACCTTCCCTTCTGAGATTACAGATCTAGTCTGTATATATATTATATGTCACTAATTAATTATATATGTTCACTTCCATTAGACTGAGAACTCCTTGAGATCAGGGACTATTTTTACATTTCTCCTAGCCCTTACCACAGTTCTTAGTATATAGTAAATGCTTATTGAGAGAACTACTAACAATGAGAAAGCTTGACTAGACTTCTATAGCCCTTGGTTTCTTACCTAAGATTTTTTGATCTTTGGAGATACTTTTAGGTTCTTTTTGGTGGTGTCATTGTGCCTGTTGTGATCCCTGACCATTGAAATTGGAAAGTAATCATCTACATTAAGTATCAAATCCCTGCAGATTCCATTATAAGGTCTTCATCTCCTATTATATAACATCTTTCTTCTCCCATAGGAAGGTTCTTCATTGGAACCCCCTCTCACCAATAAACTTATTTCCCTCTTTTCTTTCCCCTTGTTTCAATCCCATTGCCCCCACTATTCTTCTGTAGGCCCTCTTCTTCCTGAGAGACTGCAAGAATTATTTTCCCTTCATGGTTAACCTTTGATTAGATGAGGATGCATCACTTATTGCCCTCTATTTCTTCCTCTCCTTTCCTCATTTATGTACTTTCCTGTTCTGCAATTTAATCTCCTCTTGCAAAAAACAAACTCAGTGATTTGCCAGTAGACAAGGTGTTGTAAAATTTAGTTCATGAAGTTTTGACCCTATTCCCTCAGAATAATTTCTTTTACTTTACCCATCTCCTTGTGTACTTTTATTTTTTATATATATTTTCTTTCCTCCCAATTAAATATGAAAACAATTTTAACATTCTTTTTTTTTAATTTGAATTCCAAATTCTCTCCCTTCCTTCTTTCCCTGTCCCTCATTGAAAAGGCAGTCAGTGTAATATAGGTTTTCCATATCTGTCATGTTGTGAGAGAAAACAGAGCCCCCCAAAACAAAAAAAATTAACAAGGTTTAAAAAAGCATGCTTCAATCTGCATTCACACTCCCAGTTCTTTTTCTGGAAATAGATAGCATTTTCAACTTAAGTTCTTCAGAATTATCTTGGATCATTGTATTGCTGAGAATAATTAAGTCATTCACATTTGATCATTATACAAATATTGCTCTTTGTATAGTGTTCTTGTTCTGCTCATTTCATTTTGTAGATGTTCGTGTAAATCTTTTAAGATTATTCTGAGAGCATCCTGCTAGTCATTTCTTATAGGAAAACAGCATTTTATCACAATTGTATACAATTGTTCAACCATTCCCCAGTTTAAAGCCATCTCCTGAATTTCCAGTTTCCAATTCTTTGCCTATATCTTTGCTATAAATATTTTTGTACAGAGAAGTCCTCTTTGTTTATCTCTTTGGGATACAGATCTAGTAGTAGTATTGCTAGATCAAAGGACATGGTTTTATAGCCCTTTAAACATAGTTCCAAAATATTTGTGTCTCAATTTTCCCACATTCCTTCCAATATCATTTTCCTTTTCTGTCGTATTAGCCAATCTGATAGGTGGGAGGTGGTAACTCAGAGTTGTTTTAAGTTGGTTTCTAGAGCATTTATTCATATGATTATATATAGATTTGATAACTTATTCTGAAAGCTGCCTTTTCATATCCTTTGCCCATTTATCAACTAGGGAAAGGCTCTTATTTCTGTAAGTTTAACCCACTTCTCTATATATTTGAGAAATGAGGTCTTAATCACAGAAACTTGTAAAAAAATTTTCACAGTTATGTTTACTATGTGTTTCCCTCCATCCTATTTTGCCTTTATTTATCCTATTCTCTCTCCTTTCATCCTTTCCATTCTCAAAATTTTTTGCTTCTGACTACCACTTCTCCTAATCCACCTTTCTGTCTATTAGCCCAACCTTTCCCCTCCTGCTTTCCTGTGGTGAAGATAAATTTCTGTAACCACCTAAGTGTGTATGTTATTCCCTCTGAGCCAGTTCTGGTGAGAGTAAAAGTTTACACTACTCCTTGTATACCCTCATCTTTTTCACTGTAAAAGCTCTTTTGTATCTCTTTTGTATGAAATAATTTACCCCCTTCTACCTCTTTCCCACTACATTTCTCTTTTTCACCCTTAATTTGATTTTTTTTATAATCATTCCATTATTTTTTATTCAAACCCATGCTCTCTTGTCAATGTACTCTTTCTGACTGCCCTAATAATGAAAAAGTTTTTAGGAGTTTACAAGTATCATTATCCCATGGCGAAATACAAACAGTTTACTCTTGCTGAATCCATAATTTCTCTTTCCTGTTTTTTCTTTCTATGCTTCTCTTCAGTCTTGTATTTGAAAGTCATAATTTCTTTTCAGGTCTGATTTTTTTCATCAGGAATGTGTGAAAACCATTTGTTTCATTGATTGACCATTTGTTGCCCTGAAGGATTATATTCAGTTTTGTTGGGTAGGTGAATCATCTTGGTTGTAATCATTGCTCCATTGCCCGCATTCCAACCTCTCTGATCTTTTAATGTAGAACCTTATATTCCATGATTCCATGATTCCATGATATTTGAATTGTTTCTTTCTGGCCCTTGCAATATCTTCTTCTTGATCTGAGAAATCTAGCATTGAGCTATAATATTCCTGGGAGTTTTCATTTTTGGTTCTAGGACATCAGGACTGTCTTCCTTGATAAATTCTTGAAAGATGATATCTAAGCTCTTTTTTTGATCATGACTTTTTTTTTTTACTTTGTTTTATTATTTCTTGATGTCTCATAATGATTAGCATTCACTTGCCCAATTCTAATTAAAAAAAAATTTTTTTTTTCACGGAACTTTTGTACCTCCATTTCCATTTGACCAATTCTACATTTTTCCCCCTGAGGCAATTAGGGTTAAGTGACTTGCCCAGGATCACACAGCTAGGAAGTGTTAAGTGTCTGAGACCAGATTTGAACTCGGGTTCTCCCGATTTCAGAGCTGGTGATCTATCTACTGCACCACCTAGCTGCCCCTCAGTTTTATATTTTAATAATTCTTCTCTTCATTAAATGTTTAAACATCTTTTTCTGTTTATTCAGTTCCGCTTTTTAAGGCATTTTTCTCTTCATTGGATTTCTGTACCTTTTGTAACATTTGGTCTGTTTTGTTTTTTGAAGTATTATTTATTGTCTTCAGTATTTTTTGTGTCTCCTTTACCAAGTTGTTAACTTTTTTCATTATTTTCTTGTCACTCTCTTTTCTTTTCACAACTTACCCTCTGTCTCTTATTTGAGTTTTGACATTCTTTTTGACCTCTTTCATAAGTTATTTTGATTCTAAGACCAATTCATAATTTTCTTTGAAACTTTGGATATAGGAGTTTTGACTTTGTTTTCTTCTAACTTTGTTTTGATCTTTTCTGTCACCATAGTAATTTTCTGTGGTCAGGATCTTTTATGTTGTTGTTAGCTCATTTTCCTGGCTTATTTCTTGATTTTTAATTTTACATTAAAGTTGGCCTATTCTCCCCAGAGTGGAGGAACCACTGTTCCAAGCTTCAGGTTCTTTGTGTAGCTGTTTTCAGAGCTAAATGTGAAAGCCTAGAAGTTTTCGGTTTTTCCAAAGAATTGTGATATAAGGAAAGGAGTGTTTACTTTTTTACTTGTGTTCCTGTCTATCAGTGACTCTTTTCTGTCCTGTAACTATGACCATCCCCAGTCTCCTATAATCACAAGCTTTGGTGTGCTCATGCTCTTCCTCAGCTTCAGACTGCAATCTGGGACTGAGACCAGAATCCATGTATGGGCAATAAAACAGAGTTTTGCCCTCAGTGCCAGCAAAACATGAAGAGTTGTATGCACATGGATCTGTCTGCCTGCCTGCCTGTCTCTCAATCTTAGAAAGTAATGATTTGGGAAAGGGGATAAAGGAAGAGTGTTATGATTAAATTGAGTTGAATTGGTTTAGAAAAACTAGATTGAGATATGAAGTGGAACCAGTTGCTTTGATATTGAATGATTCATTATTGATGCTCTTTTTACTTTTGGTTCTTGCAGTTGTTATGCTGTTCTTCCAATTAGGGTGGGACATGACCAAGTCTAATGTCTTACTCTGTGCTTTCCCTATCTTTCCCTATGGCTTCTGCCTCTGTGTGTGTGTAACATATCTTAATAGCAGTTCACTCTTTTTCCCTCCAAAGTGGACTCAACTGAGCCCTGAGAGCTCTGCAGCTTATTCTTCTTATTTCAGCACTTGTTCTGGGACATGACTATGGTCCCCAAATAAAACCTATGTGTTTGATAGTGATCTGCACTTAATGGTACCAGACTATATTCTTACCCCACCAGAAATTGTCCTAAGATTGATCAGACAGATCAGGCACTGATTATAGCTACTGGTTCTCCAGTGAACTCATACCTATAGCAGTATAAAATAATTTGTTCATGTTTTAGAAAAGTCTAGTTTTCCTAAATGCCCACAGATTGTCATGAGTTTCCTTAAGAGGCAAATACTTTAAATACTTTAAAAGTATTTTTAAAATACTTTTTAAAAAATTTTAAATACTTTAAAAGTATTTTGATATTTAATTGTTCTTGTCTGAATTATTTGCAGGCATTATGTTTATAGGTACCGTTTTAAGAACATGATTATTATTTTATAGGGTTGATCTCATAAAATATCCCTAGTTTCCCCTAATCCCTTGGTGTAAACATAAAGGGGTTGGACTAGATGAACTCTAAGATCTCTGCCTCCTCTAAAATTCTGTATTTTCTCATCTGTGAACATATCTGAATCTTTTTTTAAAGTTGGTTTTATTTTCAATCCATACCATGCCTTGGAATAGAGTTCCATTAATGTATTCCCTGCTGGGCAAAGTAGAAATATTTTTATATGCCCTAAATTTAACTCTAAGAAGTTTCTATCTCATTTTAGAAATATGGAATATCCATCTGATGTTCCAGAATTGGGTATCCACTTTATACATCTTGTTTAAAGACTTCAGTCATAGTCCTTTTCCTTCTTTGTCTTTTGAGATTGAAGACTTAGAATATGTTTAATCTTTCATTACATGTGAACTATCATATAACAATGATCATCCATGTATCACCTTAATCTTTTTAGTTCCCTTATTTAGACCTTTGCCAATATTTGTCATAATATATGGTGGCCACTGTTTCAAACACAAATACACCATGGTTTTTTAATACTTGGGGAAAAGATCACTTTGCTATTTCGTTTCTCTTTTTAATCTTTTCTTACTGTAGCTTAACTAACTGTAAGCTCCAGAGAAATAGGGGCTAATTGTTCCAAATTGTGTATTTGTCATAGCACCTGTCCAAGTGCTCCATAAATTAGATGCTTAATAACTGCTTCTTGACTGACTGGATTAAGAGAGGATGTTCCATTTTTATGTTTATTTAAGACCTAATGGAAAACTTATTTGTGAAACTTTGCTAGATAGTAAATTTGCTCTTTAGCCATGTATGTTTAAAAAAAAGAAAGAAAGAAAGAAAAGAAATGACAGTCTACCAAAGAGTCTCTGGTGATTTTTTGGACCATTTAATAAATTAAGCATGTTTTGTACCTTAAGAATTTGTCACCACGCGGCTCTCTTTAGCAGTGGGATGATTCAAACCAGTTCCAATTGTTCAGTGATGAAGAGAAGTCATATACACCCAAAGAGAGGACTGTGGGAACTGAGTGTGGACCACAACATAGCATTTTCCTTTTTTCTGTTGATGTATGCTTACATTTTATTTTCTTACTCAGGTGGTTTGTTTGGTTTTTTCCCTTCTTGATCCAATTTTTCTTGTGCAGCAAGATAACTGTATAAATATGTATACATATATTGGATTTAATATATTTAACATATTTTGGGACTCCTTGCCATCTAGGGGAGGGGGTGGAAGGAAGGAGAGAAAAATTTGGAACAGAAAGTTTTGCAAGGGTCAATGTTGAACACTTACCCATACATATTTTTGTAAATAAAAAGCTTTAATAAAATTAAAAAAAAAAAAGAATTTGTCATTAGAACAATGACTATTGTTTGGAGAGCCATACTTTATGCATATTAAAATGTATTGGATTCAAACCAAATGTATCATCAAACTTCTACCACATATCCAGGTTGTTTGCTATTTAAGTCATGTTAGTTTTTTTCTTGCTAATTTACCACTAAAATTATAAACTTTTTTTTTTTTCCCTTTCAGATACAGAGCTCAGGGAATAAGTGCAAATAAATTCGTTGACTCCACATTCTATCTTCTGTTAGACTTGATTACATTTTTTGACGAGTATCATTGTGGTCACATTGACAGGGCCTTTGATGTAAGTTTGATGAGCTTTATTTAAAGTAGAGAGCCCTTGAAAACCTAAAACAGTTCACCATTTAAAAACAAATAAAATGCTTGTTTGAGACAAATATGGAATCTCTTTTTTTTTTTTTTCAGTCTCATAATTGAGAGATTTTTAAATCTCCAAATTAAATTTTCATTTTGTTTCATTTAGATAAAATTAGAATTTTTTAATGTGTAAAAAAAAAAGAAAACCTTTATGCACATTATAGAATTATTTCCATGATTTTAATATGGAAAAAAATTAAATGGCTAAAATGTTTCATCCATGTTCTGTTTTTTTAAGATAATTGATCGCCTGAAACTTGTGCCCCTGAGTCAAGAAAGTGTGGAAGAAAGAGTAGCTGCCTTCAGAAACTTCAGTGATGAAGTATGCACTTCTCTCTTTCTCTTCTGACATTTCTCCCATTTTAAAGTTTGTTTTGTTTTGTTTCAATTAGCATTACAACATATAGTATATGTTCTCTTCAAGTGAATGAGATCTGTGTTGCTCTCATTGGGTTTGATTTAAGTACTCTGGTGTTAAGGGCAATTAGATGGCACAGTGAGGGGAGTTTAGGGCTTGGAATCAGAAAGATGTGGGATAATACATGTAAAGCACTTTGCAAGCTATCATCAGATCACTATATTTCTAATCACCTGAAGATATTCCAGTCAAGTAGGAAGGACAGAAATAAAGTATGCAGTTTATTGTCATTTCTCCTATAGAGTCTTTTGAAATTATCTTGGATCCCTGTATTGCCAAGAAGAGCTAAGTCTGCCATAGTTGGTCATTGCTATGTGCTATTTTTTTTTTTTTTTTTTTTGCTGAGGCAATTGGGGTTAAGTGACTTGCCCAGGGTCACACAGCTGTTCCGTGTCTGAGACCATATTTGAACTCAGGTCCTCCTGACTTCAGGGCTGGTGCTCTATCCACTGCGCCACCTAGCTGCCCCCACTATGTGCTATTTTAAATGCACAAGTTAGTCTGTGTTCCTTCAAAAGAATATTTAGTGTAAAATTAAGTACATATAAGAAACAGTTTTACTTGTGTTGTGGGTTTTTCCCCATCTTAACTTAGTTTTTTCTTTTTTTAAAAAAATATATCCATAAAAGATCTGTTCCTTTTTTAAAGGGGCCAAGGCTGGCCTGTGATAAGAGAAGACTATCTTGCTATGAGTGTCCCCAACTATGTCCCCCCAAAATTCCTCATTGATGCTTAGAATATAGAGAATTTAAAAATAAAAGGACCTTAGAGATCATCTAGTCTAACTCCCTTATTTTATAGATTTTATATTATTTAGACTAGGAAAAGTTAAATGATTTGCTTGAGGTCACACAGTTAATAATTCAGTGAATCAGGTATCTTTAACTATTAAACATTTATTACATGCCAACCTTGGAGGTTACAGAGAAAGGCAAAAACAGTCTTTGCTTTCAAAAACACTCTCAGGGGGCAGACAAGATACAAATAAATAAGTACATACAAGATACGTGCAATTGAAGGAAGGTATACTGAGAAGGAAAGACTCAAATGCATGAGAAGACTGGGAAAATGCAAATACTCCTAACATAGAGTGACAGCTATCAGTGCTTAGTGATGATTATTTTGTTAATTCTTGCCAGGAAAAAAAAACAAAACTACTTTCTTGATTGGAGATAAAGGCACGAAAATGACAGATGTCTGTTAAGTGTGGAAGCTTAGTTTGCTGTCTTTTTCTTAGGACATTATAACCCTCTAATTACGGTATATGTCTGCCAACAGTGCACTTTGAGCACACTGTTTAGTTGAGGACATTCTTATTATTAATGCTGTATGCTCTTCTCCTTCCTCAGTTTATTTCTCTGTTCTGCTTACACAGGTCAGACATAATCTATCAGAAGTGCTTCTTGCCACCATGAACATCTTGTTCACCCAGTTCAAGAGACTAAAAGGCACAAGTCCATCTTCAACATCCAGACCTCAACGAGTTATAGAAGACAGAGATTCTGTAAGATCCCATTTTCCTCCAAAAATGATTCTCAGAAAATCATTTCTGGTTCTGCCATAAATGTGTGATTCTAACAGGTTTTCTATTCTCCAGTTTTCCTATAATTTCTAAGCATTAACAGTTCATCTATGTAAAGGATATTAATTAGCCTAGTCTATAGGATGAATCTTTCCATTAATGTTGTTAACCACTAGTTTTTTGTTTTTGTTTTTGTTTTTGTTTTTTCAAAGCAAAGCAAGGACCTTTCTTAAGTTAAGAAAATAGATGCCCTAATTTAAAAATAGAACTTTTAAGAAAAAAAGTTTAGACCTAGTATCAAAGGCATTATCATTAAGGTGAATTTTCCCTCTCAATGCAGATTGCAGCCACATTGCATACAGTTCTTCAGAGTTGCAGTAACTAAAAATATTTGCTACTTCATATCTGGCCTCTGATGATGATCTCTCTTCATTTACCTAGGCTAGTCCTCAAATATCATTTAATGTCTCTTATTGGGCCTTTCCCAATTTAGAATATATACAGGAACTTGGAATCCAATAGCATAACCATTGAATCTCCTACCCATCATTATGTCCACATCATGACAAGGCATTAGAGTAGAACTTTTGACATAGCTACTGTCCCTAAACATAAGGCTAATTTACATTTGGAGTTTGAAAACTTCCAGATCACCTGAGCAGGCTCTTGATGCTGATATGTTAAGTTCTAGTTCATAGAAAGGAAACTACATCTGAAAAACAATGCTAGAACAGTTTTAGTCCTAATTACAACATTACAGATTCTTGTGGCTTATATTTTTTATGTAAGAAGTTAAATCGAACCTGTTTGCTTAGTAAGAATAAAGTACTTGATGTACTAAAACTTTAGGAAAACATGGGAAAAGATTGGAATATTTTATCTATTTTTTTCTTCAGCTTATCTTTGAACAAAAGTTTCCTCAAATCTAATTGGAATTAGACAAAACAACAGTAGACTTAGCTTCATTGAAAAGTTTAACCATTGTGTTCTAAAACGTTTAGTATTTCTACATAATATCAGAATTTCATTTGCAAAATATGTGATTAATAAGTAATAGAAAATTTTTCATCTTGAAAAACATTGAGGACATTACCTCCAAATCCTTTATTTTAAGTTCATGATAACCCAGGGGGTTTTGATGGATAAGCATCTTCTGAGGCCATCTGAATCCCTCTTCCCTTAAACCAACCAAAGACAACAGGAGCTAAAAGTGTGAGCATATTCCTTGTGTTTTATATCATATCCTCGTATTTGTTACCCACCTTGCCTTCACCTTTATACCAATCTAATTTGGTTTCAACTTGAACCTCCATCATTCTTAACCAACTTTCTAATCAACCCTTATTAAATGAATAAGCTTGAGAGAATAGGAAGAAGGGAATGTTTATCAGTAGCTACAAGATATGCCCAGGCCATTTTCTTTTACATCTTAAATGCATAATTTGAAAATCAGTTAAATTGGCTGTAACCTTAGGGCACCTTTAAAAAAAAATAAAGTGTCTAAACTTGTCCTCTTTACAATCATAAAAGATAGTTTTGAGGATGGCACTACCTACCCAAAAAACAACTGTTTGAATTTAAAGTAAAAGAACCATCTGATCAGGTAGTCCATTTGCCAGATGTCAAATACATTTTGAAACAGCTGGCATCACATTTCACTCCAACTTCAAATCTAGCCTAATTATGTTTTTGAAATACAGTCTATCAATTTTTAATAAGGTTTTAGAGAACAACTAATGAGCACTTTTCTGGCATCTAAAATTTCCTTGTTGGAGGCAGCTTACTCAGTTACCTTCTCACCTCCTCATTCTCTCTACCACCCTCCACTTCAGTTTGAAGCAGAAGTATTTCTTCTTCCTCATTGTTCATCAGTTAATTGTAGAAAATGTTCCATCTGTAGATTTTTTAATTTTCTTTCTCTGTCTTGTCATGATTCCAGAGTGGATATTTTTAGTGTCTTCCTTTTCATTCCATTTAATGTTTTTCTTTTCTATTTCCATAGGGCTCTGGAGTAGGCATCAGATATTCATTCATATGGAACATTTGCAATTCCACAACCCTAAACTTAACATGTTTGTTAATTCTATACAGAAGTCACCATCCCAAGTTTCTTTATTCTGTATTCCATACTTTACTTTTTATAGAGAGTTAAGCATTACCCTATTTTTAATTGCTAATGGATGTACTGCCATTTAAACTTATAGAATAGTCACATCTTCCCTGTTTTATTTCCTGAGAATATCATGTAAACATCTGCTTTATTCTGGAAAAGGAGGCAGCAACCTTGACTTCCCTAAAGAGGGTACCAAACTGGCCCTTTTATGGAGGAGAGGAGGAACAGAAGGATAGAGAAAAGAGTAGGCAAAGGAATAGGAAGGGAGAAAGAGCCAAGACTCTTGGCTCTTGGGATGGAATGGTTAAAAAATAAACAAACAAACACATAAATAAATAAAAATAAGAAATCAGCTCATCTGTTACAGGTGGCTTACATCCACTTAGGAAACTTGATTCACATGAAAAGCCTTTAACAAAGAGATAAATAAAATTATAGTAGATTTGACCACAAGATAGTTGTTTTATGGTGTGTCAAAGCAATGGTTCATTTTAAGGAGTATGGTTTATTAGTTTATGGACAGTATAGGGCCTCCATCTACGACAAATGTAGCTAATCCTGATTGCTAAATAATCCTTTTTTCAAGGAAAGCTAATTTATCTAACCAAATAAATTCACAAGAATTGATAGCCATAATCTAAGAACATAAGAAATGCTATACATGCTCAGCCAGTTCAGAACATGGTGGTAACTCTCTACACATTGATGCCACTTGTGAAAACTAACTCCGAGGGTTTTTTTCCCTCCCCTCTTTCTCATAGCAACTCCGAAGTCAAGCACGAGCATTGATTACGTTTGCTGGGATGATCCCCTATAGGACATCAGGAGACACAAATGCAAGACTGGTGCAAATGGAGGTCCTTATGAATTAAGAGAGTAATCATATGTTGTTATTAGTACATCAAAGAGATGAGCCCCATTTATTTTATTTTTTTTTTCTATTCTGTATTTTTCTCAACACAAATAAATTTCTTTGATTTGTATTTCCTTTTAAACATACTTTTATTTTCATTGTTTTGTCTTTTTAAATTTTTTTAAGTTATTATTTGTGTCTTGTAGAAGAATTGTTAGTAGGCCTACATCACTGAGAAAAAAGAAAATGGATTTGATTTGGGGAAATTAAAAGTATGAAAATTTCATCAAAATGAGCAAATGGCATTTGGGAAAACACTTAATTGATATTGAATGTTTAGAGACTAGAACACATGACACTGATCATAGCTACTAATAATAGCTTACATTTATGTAGTTGTATATAAACTCCATTTAAATTATATAAACTCCAAAACTTTTTCTGTCATTATCTCATTTCAGCATCACCACAGCTCAGTGCAGTAGGCAGGAGAGTATGATCACTACCTTTTATAGATGAGGAAACTGAGAGCCAGAGAAATTAAATTGCTAGGTAGAGGCTTGAGAACCCCTATTTGTTCACAGATGTCTATAGAAGGTGAAAAGGAGAAAAACAAGTCCTTAGAGTTATAGGTGTCAAGTTGATCATGATGGGATGAGGAAGAATGCTTTGGCCCTTGGTGGAAAGATTTAGGACTTAGTGATAAAGTGAAAAACAGGGATACTTTAGATAAGCCACCTAGTGTTTGTACTTCTGTATCCACAGCCTGGAGATTTGAGACCTAGTGAAGACCTGTTGTGAGGTTGCTGTCAAAATGAGATTTTGATGAGTTATATAGAACTCATTTTCCTTTAATACTCCTCCAAAATCACATCCATATAACTAAAGAAATAGCTAAATAAGTCATCCTGATAGTACTTGTTAATGGAATTAAATCCCATTCATAGAAAATGGACTGCATTATCATAATTTACCAAATGAAAATATAAGGCAGTGCTTCTGAAGTTCCCACTTCTCCAGGGGAAAATGTTCCTCCTTCTGCAAAGAGGAAACACTTGGTTGATCAGTTTAGGGCTGGCTAGGATCCAGTCTATAGTAAAAAAAAAAAAAAAAAAGAAAGAAAGAAAAAGAAACTAAAAGAAGATGGGAGTCAAAATGATTATAGATCATTTCAGAGGCCTAGGAATCAGATTTCAAGGCAAATATTATATTCCTTTAATTTTCTTAAACCAGTCCTGGCTGCCCATCTTCAAAGTGAAATTTGAATTAGAACTTGTAAACTCTTTCCAAGTTGAGTCTTTGGTTTTATCACACTTACAGACATGCTGAAAGAATTAGTGCCTATTCACATGGGGTGATTTACAAAATACATTTGAAGTGGGCTTGACACATGTTCTAAGATATGTTTCCAGGCTATGGAGCAGTTACTTTAAGATCATTTAAGTGATCTTTCATTACACAGTGCTCTAGAATGCACTGGTGATATCCATCAGATCAGTGCTCAAAGTAGCCATTAGTTTATATCACAGTCAGAAATTTAGACCTCTACAGAATCTATACAGTATAGGTAGGTATTAGAATCTAAACCTTTATTTTCACAGTTCAGAAAAGTGAAACTCAGAGAGAGATCATATGATTTGCCCTGGGTCACATAAGTGGTCAACAGCAGAGTATGAGTTGAATCCAAGTACTCTGACTCCCAAGCCCAGTGCTCCTGCCACTTATGCTAAGTGGATAATTCTTCTTTATTTAGCCCTTGAAATTTTATAGAGAATTTCACATACGTTATCTCTTTTGGGTCTCACAACAGTCCTATGGGTAAGTATTACTGTTTCCCTTTTATACAGAAAAAATCAAGCTCAGAGAGAATAAATTATTTGCCCATAGAGAATAGTATGAGTCAGGTGTGGGATTTGAACCCAGTTCTTCCTCTTGCTAAGTCCAGAACTTAACTATGACACACTGTCTCTGGGGCAAAGATTCTTAACCTTTGGTAGTTGGGTGAAGCCTATGGACTCTTTTCAAAATGTTTTTAGATGCACAGAATAAAATATATAATATTATGAAGGAAATAGATTTATGTGGAAATAGAGTTGTCAAGTTATTTATTAAAACAAGTTCATAGACTCCAGTTTAAGAACCCCTGCTTTCATTTGAATATAATTGTCTCACATTCTGAATTTCTCAGTTTGATTCATAGTTTTTATGCACAAATTAACCAATAGCCTGCTTATTACTTTTCAGCTTTATATATGTGATCATTGTGTTTTTCCATTAAGCATCCAAATCTGTCTCTACTTCATTAAATGTCTGATGTGACCTGCAAGATTTTCTTTTAGCCATAACTTTATATCATCTGGGAGATGGCACATTTAATGCCAAGATAGAAAAGAGAAAACTAGGCTTGTGTTAGTACTCTACTCTTGCCAAAACACTGATAGATGATGGTTTTTAAATGTATAACCATTTTATAATGAAGAAAGCTCTGGAGGTTAGATAAGCTCTGTGATCAACAAATTGGAGGCACTAGATAATTTGCAAAATACCTTATGGAAATGTACATTTTATTATCCAACTCGTGGAACTTGATTTTTTATCTCATGAACTAACCCCAGGGCATTTTCCTCTGGAGGAACTCTGAGATCATGTAAAGACACTTGTACACTTTTTGCTATACGAACTGAGTTCTTGCCTTCCGACTTGTATTCCACTTTTTATTTGAATATCAGTGTATGTAGTTAATTTGCAAAGCTTCAAAGCAGCCAACTTTCAATTCTGCTACATAATTACTAATATTCTAGATGATAAAGACCCTTTGCTTTACCCCCTGGGTCACTTTTTTTTTTTAAATCAATTTTACTATTTACCATTCCCTCAGGGAAGAAGTGGAACTCAGTTATTTTATTGTTCTTATCTATTTAAAGCTCAAGTGAAAGTGCTGAAGAGAAAAGATGTTAAAATTATACTCTGAAATGGAGGTTTGGAATATACTTTTTCATTTGTCCATATTGCTATCAGTTCTCTTCCTGCTGTTTGTAATTGAGAATTGGCTGTAGTCCCAGATGTCTACTCAAAATGAAGCACTATATTTACTTGTCAACCTGTGTATAATGCAGCTTTATTTGACAGACTGCCAAATGTCCTATGCCAAGGTCACTTGTATTAGAAATATTTCCTGTCCTGAACTAGTGACAGGTAAACCAGTTTGTCTCAAAGCCAAGCTTTTGAAGCCTTCCCTTCTTTGCCTCTCCAGTATAGTATCCTGCCTAATATTAGCGGTGCAGTGATTACTTGGGAAAACTTACTTGCCTTGGTTCATGATTACTTCTGTTTCAACAGGACAAGAACTTGATACTTTCAAAAGTATCAAATAGCCATCATGACTGAGTCCTTTTAAGAGGAAAAAGTACAGGCTGTCCCTAATAGGAGAAAGAAATTGTAGAGATTAAATTTTGCTTAGTGACGGGCCTGCCTTTTTTTTTTTTTTTTTTTTTTTTTTTTTTTTGTTGGCGAAAAAAGATTGTTATGGAAGTCTGGCATTGGACTTAAAAGCAATTAAATATGCTTTGTGTCTCAGTTTTATTGCCTTTAACTTTGGTTTCCTTAAACCAAGTCTGGTGGGGAGGGCAGTTCTGGCTTCTGTTCTCTTACCCCAGTTAGAGGACAGGAGCAGGACCCAAGGGGCAAGGACACAATGTGATGGGCAATTCATGTTGGGTGGCCTGACTGTGTCTTCATTTGGGGAAGCTCTTTTCAAGGCCAAGTTATTTGTGAGTCATTTGGATGGTGTATGCTGATCCCATTCCAGCTGTCTCTACTGGCACATGTCACATTGTTGAGAGGCCTTTGCCATGTGGCACCAGATGATTGGAAGCACTCTTGCTAAAGTAGATTCCTGTGATTTGCTGCAGCCTCCGTGGTATTACAGACAATGAAAATTATATTACAAGACAGATTCACTTTAGAAGGAAAGGAGGTACTAAATGGAATTAGGCATTGGAATACATAGGAGAAGAGCCATGCTCTATGATTGTGGGCCCAGCAGTGACCTTGGCTATCATGAACAGCATAAGATTTCTGCATCAAGAATTTCAAATTAAATGAAATTTGTAAATTGGGGGGGAGGGGAGAGATGGGACATTCAAAGTCCTCTTGATTTGTGCTTTTTTTTCCTTGAGAAAAGAGACAAAAGAACTTTTGCTCTATTCAACCTGCCTTATTTCCATGTGTCCTTCTTTCCCTAATTTCTTATGCTTGTCACTGGTGTAACTGCAGACATTGTTGTGAGTAGTTGTAATCTGCATGACTTTTTCTGAAAACATTTCCTTTTTAAGGAAATCTGAAAAAACTACTTGTTCTTTCCAATGAAATATTCAGTGAAAAAATTATATCTTGGGAGTAGAGAGACATGGATTCTGATGATATCTCTGCTACTAACAAGTTACATGATTTGAACAAGTCATTTCACTTTATTGAACCTCAGATCTCTTATTTCAAAAATGAAAATAGTGAAGTAGAATCATCTTTTTCCTTTTGTAGCTTCAAGATTTTAGGTTTCTAAGCTAGAAAGTACCTAAAAAAATAAATCAGGAAAAATCACTTTCTGACCTATTAGTGTTAGCAAAAAAACCTCTAGGCCCCTAGTTGACTTCCCAGAACTATTGCTAATACTATTCCATTAAATGAAAGAGGTATCTCAGATCATCTAATTTCAATCATCTGGACCAATTTAGGTATCCATGTAAAGGAAGTTAGATTAAATTACCTCTGAGGTCCCTTGCAGCCCAATCCATCCTACTCAATGCCTCCTAAAAATGAGGTACCTGGAAATGAACACAGTAGTTGAGGCTTATTCTGACCACGGTCGAATATATATGGTGAGGTTATCAGCTTCCATGCTCTGGACATGCTATCATTCAAAAAGCAGCCTAAGATGATGTTACTTTTTCTCTTGTCTCATTATACTGGTAGTTCATATTGAAGTTGTAATTAAGGGAAGTCCCTACATACATGTACTATGCAAAGCAGTGTTTTGAAGCAAGATCCTGAAACTTAAATGACTGACTCAGTTCTAGTAGAATTTAAGGCACTATAGCATTTGTCTGCCAGGAGGGATTAAGAGAGGCTCCTACCCAGCACATTTCAAATTGCACCCTGTAGCTATGATGTTTCACATTTTAGCTTTTCACAGTTTCACATTTAGATGTTTCACACTTAGAGAAAATCAAGACTGCCTTTGGCCGTGATACAGTGTTGAGAAGAGAGGGCAAAGTATTTTCAGTGGCCACACACTTCTGTCCAACTTTAGAAAAATGGTTTTATGTAACTGAGAAAAGAGAAGACAGAGGAAGCTGTATCAATTGTACTTTTTAAAAGATTCCATTTAGTCAGAATTATAGATGTGAAGCTGGAAGGAACCTTGGAGGTCATTTAGTTGACCCCAACATAACAGGAAATTAAAGTCCATAAAGACTAAGTGATTAAGTGTTCATACTGGTAGTAAATATCAAGATTTGAGCTTGTGAAGAGGTCTTTCTTACTCCAAGCCAGCACTCTATCTGATGTATCACTTAGCTGCCCTAGTTGAGACACTTTACAACACTATCTTCCAGTAAGTTCTTGCTTCTTAGCATCTCAACCCTATTACTGGTCATATTTCTGGCCATAGCAAAGTTAGGTCTATGTTGTGAGACTTGTGGAAGGGATGGGAAGTGTTTGGTTGTGGTAATAAATACAAGATAGGTGGGCCCCTTCATGGAGAATTGGGCCACCTCTCTCTAGAGAAACTGATTCATTCTCCCTATGTGGTACTTACAAGGGAGGATGGTCATTTGGTACATGTGAACAATGTGCTAGTTATGTTACTAATGTTAAAACTGCAGTCTCTTTTTGTGGCTGGGAAATGCTGCTGTGGGATCATGTTATCCCATTAGCATTTTCTTTTCCAATCAGCCAAGTCTAAAACTGGAATAAGTAGAGTAAAGGTAGCTCAGCTAAGCTGCTATCTCAGAATGAAGCAAATTATCACTTCTCTCATCTTTTCCATCTTCAATCTTAGCCTTGTTAAATACAACTTGTGAGTGTCATTTAGTATTTCACCAGCTAGTGTTGGTCATACCTGCTAATGAAAAACACAGGGCCAACCACTTAACTTCAGGG
Organism: Myrmecobius fasciatus; assembly: GCA_023553655.1. Taxonomy (NCBI): domain Eukaryota; kingdom Metazoa; phylum Chordata; class Mammalia; order Dasyuromorphia; family Myrmecobiidae; genus Myrmecobius; species Myrmecobius fasciatus. Next base: position 74,195 of record JAJPUD010005012.1, on the reverse strand, counting down.
TCCCAGAAGGCAGTTCTTTGCCATGTAAAGTCCTCTAAGAAGAGTCTGGGTGCTCACTTTTTGGAGATTAAAAAAGGTACTTTCCTTTTTGGGGTAGGAATTTGGATTATATGATCTATAAAGACCATCCCACTTTTAAGATTATGTGATTCTTCATTCTATTCCTCACACCAGAAAAGCAAAATATTTTCCCTCATCCATACCTCAATGTTCTTATTGATAATCTAAAATTCTTTCCCAGTATGAGAATATATGATCGTTCTGCAGGTCTGCCACCCTAACCTTGTCACAGTCAATTTAAGAGGAATTAATATGGATCAGTCTTTTTCTTATTATTTTCTGGTGTCATAGGTAATTAGGCAGAGTACTATCAGATTTTTAAAGCCTTCCTAATTTTTTTTATCCCTCTATATGTGTAGGGTGTATAGGACAGATGGCATCCCCATTTGACAAGAAAATAAGCACTGAGAGGCAAAGGAATTTACCCAAGGGCTTAATTGTGCTGAAGTTAGTGGCAGATCTGAGTTTAGGACCCAAATTTCTTTCCACTGGGCCACACCGAAATGATAGTTTGTACCTTCAGCTGTACATCCTGTCATGGAACCATAGGAATTTAAAATTAGAGAGAAGTCATTTAGTCCAAACTCTCTACCACATTTCCAACAAGAGATCATCCAGCTGCCTCTTAGAAGGACCTCCATTAATGAGGATCCTCCTACTTTTTTCATAGAGCACAAAGGGATTCAAGATGAGGAAGCCAAAACTTAGTAGAATGAAGGGGTTAGCCTTAAATCACACAACTAGTAAATATCAAAGCCAAATAACTATTGAATATTGAACCCAAGCCCTGTGGATTCCAAAATTTATAGGAGTACTCTTTCTTCCACATCTTGGGCAGCCTTCTCACTTGCCCTCTATATTGTAATATTGTTTTGGGTAGAGGAAGAAGCAGAGATGAGGCTAGGAATAACTGATATCCTAGACCCCTGCCTGTTAAATGCTGCAATGCTAGGTCCGAGGCATCTGTCCCCTATAGTCATCTAGTCTTTAATTGCCATCCTAGAGAAATGAAAAATGAGCCCAATTAAGATCATGATAAATATCCTACTGAAGGTTTCTTGTTAGCAGGTTAATAAACAATTTAATAAAGCTTTTGCTCATATATTAGTGTGAACATGTATATAAATAGATTCAGTAGGCATTAATCAGCTTCCACTGTTTGAAAACTTTGTTGCCCAGTTATTTGGTTCAGATCTGTACTGTGTGCAATGGGATCCAGATTTTTGAGAGAAATTTCAAATCTGAGGTCCATAGAAAGCATTTAAAATATTTCCTTTCTATTTATGATTTTAAATCTAATATCTAACAGAATAACTGTACTTTCCCAAATTGCTTTTTTTGGGGGGAAGGGATACAGTAAAACCACACAACATGTTTAAAAATAAAAGAACTATAAAGGATAGGGAGATTAGCTTGACTCATTGGCAATTGGAATAGAGCAAATGAGGGAAAATAGTTGGCATGGTGATGAGTTAGTTGCTTAGCACGTTTAAAACTATTGCTAAGGATACTTCTCCCCACTGCTACCTAAATTCATTTTGGTACAATGGATTTATTACCCTGGTCAGGGGCGCCCTTAACTGAAAATCTCCAGCCAAGCTTGGGTCCTGAAGAAAGCAATGCACAGTTTGCCCTGGAGAAGTCAACTGTTTCCTCAGTGGAAAGGCATCAGCCATTTAGCCCTAGGCCAGAGTCAGAGAGTTACACTAGTGACACAGATAAAAGGGAACCCCACTTCTCTGTGAGGGGCTATAGGAAGGCATAAAAAGGATGTGGGCTTTTCTACTTGTCTGTCTCTAAAGATGATTTGCCTTGCTGCTGACCACGCCACCACGCCTGGAAGGGACAGGAGCCCCAGAGCCTCAGCCCCCACAGATTCTGGTACGTTGCTGCAGCTGGTGTTGTGAATCAGGCCGACAAGCAGCTCATCCTATTACCCGGCTATTTCACCACACCAGGGTTGCATCATACCGCTCTCCTTCAGAAGGCTAAGAAGACGCATGGAATCCAGCCCTAGACATCCTATGTATTGCTGCAACAAGTCTGCCATCTGTTGAGTGTTGCTACTGTTGAGTGTTCCATTCTGAATGCTGCTCTTTCTCCTCTCCCCAGTCTCTTAATAAATACCCAATCTGTAGAAGTCGGGGGTTTGTGTGTGTGTGTGTGTGTATGTATGTGCTTTCTGGGATATTCCAGCTACAAGATTGTAAGTGATCCATGATTTGGGGTGGCAAAGTCAAGTCTGGATTTCCTGAGGCCTCTGCAAGAGAGATCATTCTCTGTAATCTTGGGATTAGGGACTCCCAACTTCACCATCTATGGGTTCTAATCTTTTTATGGATTTCTCACCAATGTTATGTTGACTAAGTTGACATCATTTTGTCCCCCACCTCTACCAAAGGTAGAAATCAGAAAAGCAGTTATGGCTTTACAGTGACTCCAAATTGAATATCCACTCCCTAAAAAAAGTGAGAACACTCACCTAGCCTGGATCTGGGTTGGAGCAGAGGACAGGAAAAAGTGGTTCAGAAAAATTAGCTAATTCTATCCAAATGTCTGCTGGGAGTCCATCCTTCATCCCATAAGTAAGATTAGCTCTTTTGTGTGACACTCCATACAGAGAGGTATGTTTGATGACCCAGAAGTTATCAAATAAGTGAGTTAACCCCTTCCAACTTTTAAAGAGAAGGAAGTACCAATCAATCTGTGTTAAGTATTGGCTGCAAAGACTAAGCTGAAATAATAGCTGCTCATAAAGGGCTCACAATGGAAAGGTAACATTTTTATATACAAAACGGAGATGAAAATTAGGGAAGAAAACACTAGCAGCTATCGGAGGGGGAATGGGGCAGAGTCAGAAGAGACTTCATGAAGAAGGCAAGCTAAGCCTTAAGGAAACTCACTGTTCTCCAGTGTTCTTAATGAGGATTTTTTCCCTCTTCAACCTAGATTGAAGTTCATATGAGGTAGTTATAAAATTACTCAGTCACATGGAAATTTCAGAGCAGCAAGAGATAACATCTGCAAAAAGACACCAATGGGAGTAAATTAATAACTTCTCTCCCCCACATAAGTCACTGAGGAATGAAGTGAATGGAAAATTGCTGAGTGGGTAGGAGAAATTGGGCTGTTCTTTAATGGAGCATGAGCCCGTTCATGACTTTGAGAGCCCTGGAGGCATGCTTGAGAGCTCACCTGCTACTGGGGTTTCTCACCCTTCTCTGCTTGGCTGGTAGATACCTGTTAGGAGAAATTGCCACTTCTATGAGACAGTGGTTCCAGATGTGAGTTTTTGGACTTTCCTTCTCAGGACAAAAGAAGGGTGCTGGGGAACTCCCTTCACTGTAAAAACAGGGCTTATTGGCTCTGTGATCCTTTGATGGGATCAGATCTCTCCAGGTATCCTCATTCCAAAAGCTGTATCTAAGACAGAAACAAAAACCAGATCAGGGTGGTTTGGGAACCACCGCAGTCACCTTTAGTAAACCTATTGTTGATATACACACTTTTCTCTCCCAAAGTAAGAGAAAGTCTCCTCAAGTCATCTGATAGCAGGTAAAAGGATAGCTTCAAATCTGCACTAGAGAGATGAAGCAGGGAACAAGTTAGTCAAACTCATCATTCTCATGTGCCTTCAACTTTAGAGAAATCTGCCATTTCCTTTGCTAACTAATTTCCCTTCTTTCTACTAGCCACATTTGCCCAGTGTTTTTTTTTTTAAATTTGTATTCCTCTCTTGTTTTATATTCCCAAATGCATTATTCCCTCCTTCCCGTCCTAGAGAGCTATCTCTTATCACAAAGCATTAAAGCAAAAACAGTTCATATCTGTTGAATTCCACATAGTCTCCTTCCTTTACTACCAAGCTTGATCATTATACTATCACAATTTTCAGTTATTTTGATTTTTTTTTCACTTAGGTTTTTATAGTATATATTGTTTTCCTGATAATTTGACTTTGCATCAGTTCTGCCCGTGATTATCTCTCACCTTATTCATCATTTCTTTAGCACAATAGTATTCTATTTTATTCAGGTACCGCAACTTGTTTTGCCATTTTTCAATCAATGGGCATTTTTTTTTTTTTGGTTTTCAGTTCGTTGCTATTATTAAAAAAAAAAAAAGGACTTTTATAAACATTTCAGTCTTTATATTTTTTGTTGTTGTTGTTTTTATCAGTGACCTCTTTGGAGACAGAGGCAGCCTTGAAGCCAGAAAGACTTGGGTCTTCCTGTATTTGATAAATCCTGGCTTTGTGAGCTTCAGCAAATCATTTAACTTCTCCATGCTCTATATACAGTTCTCAGAAAAGGTACCATCCTACAGTAGAGAGTTTCCTGTGCCAATGAAATGCCAAGCTCATTCCCTATCCCCTATCCCTTCTTGGATATAAGCCTTTTCAAATCTCTGAATCAAAATGGATGGCCATCTTGGTCATTTTCTTCAATTAATTTCAAGTTGCTTTTCTTAAGGATTGGACCCAATCCATGACTCTACTAACAGTGCATGAAGTATCTGTTTTTGCACAACTTTGCATTTTCAAAACTGATTAATCTGAACTTTGCTATGAACCATTTTCAGATTTTAGCCATTTAGTTCTGTCTTCCCAAAGTGTGGCATTGTGAAAAGAAGGCTCTATAAAAAGTTAAGTTCACATCCAAACTCTTCTACTATCGCTCTGGGCAAGTCACTTAACTGCTTACTATTTCAAAGTTAGAGTTAAATTCACCCAATTACTGACTTCTCTGCATGTACATTATCCCACCTATGGCTCACGTATTATGATCCTGGGTAGATGACTGAGGCAGCTAAAACTATAGGTTAAAGAAGAGTGACCCATCTGTACTGGTAGAGGGAATTTCTATACCAGAAGTGTCCTTTGTCAATGAAATCACAAGAATTCTGTTATTGGCATATAGGCCTCATTAATGAGGCCTACGTGAACTAATAGGGGCCTAACAATGTAAAGCTGACTCTGTGGAAAAACTTAACAAAGCTTGGGTCTATTGACCTGACTCTGAAAGTACATTCTCTTACATGAAACTACTAAAAGCTCTATGCAGCTCCCACATGGGAATTTTCTTTTTTTTTTTTTTTTTTTTTCTTTTTGCTTCTGAGACAATTGAGGTTAAGTGACTTGCTAAGGTCACACAGCTAGGAAGTATTAAGTGTCTGAGGCCAGATTTGAAGGAATTTTCTAATGTGGAGTTTATCATTGAAAGAATCTACAGCCTTTTCCATCTTAGTCTCCCAGCTCTTCAATCGGTGTCATTCAATAATTTAATTCATGCCCAACTCTTCATGATCCCATTTGGGATTTTCTTGGCAAAGAGACACTGGAGCATATTGCCATTTCCTCCTCCAGCTCATTTTATAGATGAAGAAACTGAAGCAAATATCAAAAAAAGTATCATAGGGCTAGTATGTGTCTGACATCAGATTTGAATTCATGAAGAGTCTTTCTGACTTCAGGCCTGGCATTCTAGCACTATACCTAGCTCTTCCTTTTTTTGTCTTTTTGCTTTAATGGAAATTTCACTTTCTCACGTTAAGAAGCTATATGTTATCATTAATAACACATCAGGAGGAACTAGGTTAAAATCGTAATTCAGACATTTACTTAGTTGTGTGACCCTGAGTTAAAAATCTGACTTCACACACTAACTTACTAGCTGGGTGACTGGGCAAATGACTTAACTCTCCTTGCCTCAGTTTCCTCATCCTAGAGAAGGAAATGGCAAACCACTCCACTGTCTTTGCCAAGAAAACCCCAACTGGATTCACAAAGAATCAGATATGATTAAAACAACTGAATAATAACAATAAATGTTTATGGGTTGATCCCTCTGCTTCACCTATAGAATGAAAGTGCCTATTACCTCAGTGGTCCCTTCAAGCTCAGCAATCCTCCATCTTATCTCTGTCATCACCAAGTGGTAGGGCAGGCTGGAAATAGGAAGAAAGAGTTAATCTTCTTAGAGTCCATTGTAAGAAAATAGGGTTTGGGCATATCCCAAACCTGCAGATGGTGACAGCATAGGACAACCTTCCTCAATGATGGGAGTCTATGAAGAAACTATAAATCTGATTCCAAAGTGCAGTTCTAATATTGAGTTATTAATTTTTCAGGGCCCTCAGATTTATAATCAAAGTTCATATTTTTCTACCACCTTAAAATTTACAAAGTGCTGTTCTCACAATGAACCCATGATATGGGGAGTATATGTATTATCATTTAGCTAAGGCTTTAAAACTGGTTTTCTCAGCATTACAGGCAGCTAATAAGTATTAGGGATGGAAGTCCATCTCAGGTCTCTTGATTCTAACTCTAATAGATTCTTTCCACTATCTGTAAACTCATCCTCACTGCCTCTCCATTTTTCTAATTATCTCTTTTTTATCTTTAGGAAAGTCATATGATATAGGAGGTAGAACTCTGTCTGGGCATGGAGTTAAGATGCTTACTAGCTGTATGACACTCTGGGCTTCAAATTCCTCATCTGTAAAATGAGGGAGCTGAACTCAATGATCTCCAAAGGCCCCTCCAGCCCTAAGCTATTTTACTTAGACATAGATACCCTAGCTTTTGGGCTGTATGCTAAATTCATTTTTCTATCTGGGAGTCCTTGATATCCTGAATCAAAACTTATCTGAATAAAAGGAGGGTTCCTAATTTTGTGGGTGTGTCATGCATCCCTTTGTCTGATGAAGCCTGTATTTTTAAAAGCAAAAAAGAAAATGCATAGGATTACGAAGAGATCAATCATATTGGAATATAGGTATCAAAATATTTTTTTAAACAAAAGTTTATGGATTCCAGTAGTCCTCTGGAATCCACTTCAGCCAGGGAACCTAAAAGAAGAGCAGGAAAGGCAACTAGCTTCTTAAACTATGGGATATTGTAACTGAATGTGGGGGTCACAAGATTATGATTTATCATCAGTAAATGTTTGATTTGTATACCTATTTCACATAGGGATATCTATAGCCAGGAATATACTCTAGCTTAAATAATATAAATATAAATAAATAAATAATATAAATAATATAAATATAAATAAATAAATAACCTCTAGCTTAAAAGGCCTCTGACTCAAAAGACATGCCCAGAGTCCCTAGAAGTGGTGGCCAAGTCCAAGAGTAGAACCCTAGGGGATAAGCTGAGATCTTTTCTCCAGGAGCCAATAGGGAGGCAGGTGTGGGGAGGAGGGAGGTAGAACAGGCTATAACTCTGTCCTCAGGTCATAGTTCCAGCCTCTCTTATCTCTAAGCCAATCAGGTAGAAAGGGGCACATTATTTTTTTCTCTCTTCCTCCCACCCCTGGGGGACCATTCACCAGCTCTGGGTGGTTGGGACTGGCTGGTCAAGTCTGGTTCCTCAACATATAAAGCTGCCCCCAACATCTTTAGCCTCTCCAACATCCCCCCACTACACACACACCCCAATACCCTGCCCACTTCTCCCCTCCTCCACATCTTGGCATCTCAGAACCTAGAGGAAGGAAGCTTGCCATGGCTGAACTGCCAGCTTCTGAGATCTCCGGGGATCCTGCCCTGTGCAGCGGCCGGTTCACTATCAGTACCCTGTTGGGGGGGGAGGATGGGGGGCGACCCCACTACGGGCAACCTGACCCACCCCCCGCTGCCTACGACACCACTCACAGCAGCACCTTCTACATGCGGACTTTTGGCTACAACACCATCGATGTCGTGCCTGCTTATGAGCACTATGCCAACAGTGCCATGCCTGGCGAAACCAAGAAGGTGAGGCCCACCCTGGCCGACCTGCACTCCTTCCTGAAGGTAAGAGCGGAGGCTTTTCTGCCCTTGCCTCCCGGCCCTGCCCTGGCCCACCTCCCCTCCACTCATTCGATGGCAGGACCAAGTCAGGGGCGAGAAGGGCCTTTTCTCCCTTCGAGCTTTCCACATGTTGCCACCAGCCAGGAGCAGAGCGCCTAAGAGGCAGCGGCAGAAGCCGAGATCCTCGTCTCTGTCTCCATCCCGGGGGTAACTTGGTGTGCCTCCCTTTCTCTATAAGATGGGAAGAGTAAAGGCTGGGGCAGGGACAAGGTCATCTCTAGGCCTTTCTTCTGTATTGGTGGTTCTTGAACTGTTTCCACTCTACAGACTACTTTGGCTTAAGAGGGAAAAAAAAAATCCTTCCTCCACCTGTCAGTGCAAAGAAACTAAAAAACTTATCCCACCCAGAAAGGGGAGAGTGCTGCTGCTTTAGATGAGAGGCAGTGAGCGGGGTCCAAGCCAACACAAACCTGGAGGCAGTGCAATCCAAGAGAGAGGGAGAGCAGAGTCCAGTTCTGGCTCCACCATGTAACCTCGGCCTCCTTAGCCCTAGCCTTAATTTCCCCAATTGTAAAATGGGAACCATACTATCTATCCCACAGGATTGTTGTGAAGACCAATAAGACAATCTATATGAAGTGCACATTATTAGACATTGTCATGAAACAGCTGCCACAAGGGTCTACAGCCTTAAGGCCTCATGGTGAGAGCTATACTCGACCCGAGGCCAGGGCTCCCCATACCTAGTCTCACGGCATTCTGGATGGTTTTCAGAGAAGCCTGGGAGGATGCCTAATTCAGCTGTGCATCTTTAAAGCTTTCTGCCCCATGTCAGCCCTACAGCTGCAGTCACTTCGGACAGAGTCTTCTGATCTCTTCCTCCTTCCTGGACCTACTTCCCCCACCAGCTCACCTAACTCCCCATCCCAGGGAGGGTGGGGATCCTCAGAAGCACACTCGCCATTCCCCTTCTCCTCCTCCCTGGAGGTAGACACTGAGCCACCCATCCCCGGCATTCCCAGCAGGAAGGCAGCCACCTCCACTCCCTGGCCTTTGAGAGCCGGTCCAGCCACGAGATGTCAGATGGGCTGGTAGAGGATGCCAGCAGCGCAGCCGGGGAGAAGCCCCCAGGGGAGCCAGTGCGATTCGGATGGGTCAAGGGGGTGATGGTAAGTGGACAAATTCACCAGGGACTCTGAGATTGTGAGATCCAGTGGAATATCAAGGGCTCTTTAGGTTATACTGATTACAAGCATGTGTCCTGCTGTATTTTAGGAACACATTATGCTCCCCACCTAAGACAGTGTGGTTCAGTGGCAAGAACCCTGAACTAGGACTCAGAAGACCCACCCTCTACTCTCATCCCAATTCAATTCAACGAATATTCATTAAGTCTCGTCCCCCAATTCTTTGTTCTAGGTTCCTTCCAGCTCTGGCATTTTGTGGTTCTTGGGGTGGCAGGTAGGGTCACGGATTAAGAATCTCTGATGCTTCCCTGGGTCAAGGAGGAGCTTTGAATTCTCAAAAGCCCAAGGTTAGCAGAAGACTTGTTCAGTCATTTTTCAGTCACACCTGACTCTTCATGACCCCATTTTGGAGTTTTCTTAGCAAAGACACTAGAGTGCTTTGCCATTTCCTTGCCCAGCTCATTTTACAGATGAGGAAACTGAGGCAAACAGAGTGAATGACTTGCCCAGGATCTCGCAGCTATTAAGCGTCTGAGGCCAAATTCAGGTCTTTCTGACCTTCGGGTCTGGCGCTCTCTCCCCTGCACCTAATTGGGGCAAACCGTAAATGTGTCATCAGAGGCCTAGCTAAGATTAGGGGAGCTCATCACCACAAAGCTGGCCACCCTAAGAAGGTCACTCACCAAGGCATAAAAGAGACATGCCAGAAGAAGTGACCACAACGTGTGATCCTAGATTTATAGTATTGAAAGAAAAATGGCAGCCACAGAACAGTTAGAGTAGGAAGGTACCCCAGAAGACCTCCTGGTCTGCTCCTCCAGGGAAAGAATCCTTAGGAGAACACACTCCAAAGCTTTTGCCATCCAGCCTCTGCCTGAAGACCTTTGAAAGAGAAAGGATGAGACTAGATGAGACTTTTGCTGTGACATTTATTATTCTATATTCCAACATTCCAGGATCTCACGTATAAAGAGGCACAAACTCAGCTCTTAACTGTGCCCCCTACAAGCTATATTATTTTACCTTCTGAATGAGTCTCAGTTTCCTCAACTACAAAATGGGCTTCTCTTACCTCCCATGCAAACTATTGATATCTTGTATTTCTTTCTAGTTGTTTGCACATTATCTCCCCTATTAAAGAAGGAGCTCTTTGAAGGCAGCCACTATTTTTGCTTTTGCGGTATCCTCATTATTTGGTACAGTGCCTGCCACATGGTAAACATTTAATAAATGCTTGTTGACTGACCGAATGAGGGCTAGATTTTTTTTTAATTTTAATTTTTTTCCCTGAGGCAATTGGGGTTAAGTGACTTGCCCAGGGTCACACAGCTAGGAAGTGTTAAGTGTCTGAGGCCACATTTGAACTCAGGTCATCCTGCCTTCAGGGCTGGAGCTCTACCCACTGTGCCACCTAGCTGCCCCTGAGGGCTAGATTTAGAGCCAAAAAACCTGGCTTCAAATCCTGACTTTGCAGCTTCTTCCTGCGTGTTCCATTTTGGGCAAAATATTTCCTCTTTAGACTTGTTTCCTCACCTCTAAGATGAATGAATTGCATTAGATCATCTCTTCTTTTTTTTTAATAGTATTTTGTTTTTCCAAATATATGCAAAGACAGTTTTCAACATTCACTTTTGCAAAAAAAAACATTTTTTTTCCTTTTCTTTCCCCTTCCCCAAGACAGCAAACGATCTGATAAAGGTTAAACATGTGCAATTCTCCTAAACACATTTCGCTATTCACATGCTGCTCAAGAAAAATCAGTAGATCATCTCTTCTTTAACCTTGTATACTATCCTATAATGACATGCTTCTAAAAGTCTTCTGGGGTACCTTCCTACTCTAACTGTTCTGTGGCTGCCATTTTTCTTTCAATACTATAAATCTAGGATCACACATTGTGGTCACTTCTTCTTCTGGCATGTCTCTTTCATGCCTTGGTGAGTGACCTAAGGGCTATAGAGCAGCTATTATCATTACTATTACCTTCACTGAAAAGCTTTCATGTGACTCTCTTCAACAATGAGGTGATTCAGACCAGTTCCAATGATCTTGTGATGAAGAGAGCCATCTACATCCAGAGAGAGAACTATGGGGACTGGGTATAGTTCACAACATAGCATTTTTACTCTTTTTTGTTGTTGTTTGCTTGCATTTTATTTTCTTTCTCATTTTTTCCCCGGTTTGATTTGATTTTTCTTATGCAGCAAGAGAATTGTATAAATATGTATACATAGGGGCAGCTAGGTGGTGTAGTGATTAGAGCACCAGCCCTGAAGTCAGGAAGACCTGAGTTCAAATCTGGTCTCAGACATGTCCTAGCTGTGTGACCCTGGGCAAGTCACTTAACCCCAATTGCCCTAGCAAAAAGCAAAAATTTAAAAAATTTAAAAATATGTATACATATATTGGATTTAACATTTCTACCATGTTTAACATGTATTGGATTACTTGCCTTCTAGGGAAGGGGATGGTGGAAAAGGGGGAAAAATTGGAACAAAAGGTTTTGCAAGAGTAAATGTCAAAGAATTATCCATGCATATGTTTTGAAAAATAAAATACTTTATTAAAAAAAATTATGTCAGAAAAAAAAAAGAAAAGCTTTCATTCAAAACCTAATCATGTGCCTAAGTCCTATTTAAGACCTTGTCTCACCCTAGAGATGTTTACCTCAGGATAAAGCCTGAACTAGGAATTCAGATACAAGGCTTACCACTTCTAGTCTCATCCCAAGTCAAATCAGCAAGTATTTATTAAGCACCTGGTACAGAGAAGGAATTGTGTTTGGTACTGGGCTATACATCAGAGGAGTTTCTTCAGTTCTTCAGGCTGGGATATTTAACATGTAAACAAGATATACAATTGTTAGCAGCTCACACATATCAAAGGGGGATGTTAAATGAATGACATACAACCATAAAATAAAATCATAATAATAGATTATTTGTATGGACATTATACAAATAAACATTGATTGTTGAATGATCTTTGGACAAATTTGATATTAATATTAAACAAATATATTGTTTACTTTTAACATGCTGTATATTGCAATCTCCCCTCACAAAACAATAAAAGAAGCTACATAGAAATAAAATAAAAACAATAATTTATAATATACTAATATGTGATAAAATATAAACAAGAAGCCAGCTCAGGAAATTCAAAAACTGTAGTTACTGCTAAGACCACCCGATGGCAGTCTTGTTTCAAAGAATCAGCCTTCTGATCCGCGTAGTCAATAGATCATTTAACATTTTTTTAAGCTCCTGCCAGGGATTGTACTAAAACTGGGGATACAAAGAAAGGCAGAATAATGCCCTGTGCCCTTAAAGAGCTAATGGAGGAGACAATACACAAAAAACAAAAAAAAACAAAAAACTAGGCCTATATCCAAGGCCTATAAACTATAAAGGGAAAGTAATGGTAGCGGGAAGGTCTATTAGGGGGAGAGGACCAGGAAAGGAGCTCCATGGAGGACTGCATTGGAGCTGAATCTTGAAGGAAGCCCAGGAAGTCAGGAGACAGAGGGGAGGAGAGAGAACCTTTGAGATCAAAGGGGCCTTAGAACACAAAATGTAAGAGTTGGGACAAGAACCTCAGAGATCATTGAATCCATTTTATAGAGGAGCAAACTAAGGCCTAGACAAATAATGGGACAGCACAGCCAGAAATATAGTGCCTCACTAAGATAGCCATATTGCTTTCAGGAATAAGATCATAGGATCATAGTTGTAGCATCAGAAAGGACTTCTGCCTCCATCTGATCCAACCTCATTTTATAGATAAGAGACCCAAAGGCAAAGGAAGTAGAGTGATTTGTGCAGGGTTTCTCAGGGAGTAAATGTAAGAAGTTGGATTTAAATCCAAGTCCTCTGACTGTAAGGCCTCTCTTCTTTGCCCTAGTCACACTCCATGGGGTATTGTATTCAGTTGTGAGCATCAGAGTATAGGAAAGACACCCACAAACTGGGTAGTATCCAGAGTGGGGCACCAGGATGAGGAAGGGTCCTAAGTCCATGTCATGAGAGGATTGGTTGTAGGGATTGGGAGTATTTAAATGAGAGAAGTAGTGACTCATAAGGGACATGAGAATTGTCTTCTAATAACTGAAGAACTGTCCTGCAGGAGAGGAATTTGACTTACTCTTTTTGGTTCTAAAGAGCAGAACCAGGAGCAATGGTCCTAACAGAGCAGCAAAGAGCAGAAGGGCCATCCTGAGAGGTCATGGCTCACCCTCATTGGGGAGAAGCTGCATGAACAATCATCTGGAGTGTTATCATAGGGATTCCTTTTGGATAGAGATCAGATGAAAAAATCGCTAAGGGTCCCTTTCTAGTCCACAAATTCTATGATTCATCAAGATCACAGAATAAGTAAGGGATGGGTAAGGGCTTGAACCCAAGTCTCCCCACCACTAGCCCAGGTAGCCATCCAAACATGATCTCCCATTCACATAGGGCTAACCAGCATCTTCTTCAGTGCTCTACTAGAATGGAAAGTAGGGTTGGAATGGATAATTAAAATTTTAAAAAAGTGCAATCTCAAAGTCACTTCTATGAGATCTTTTATGAGGTTTGAGAGGACAACAAATTTCTTTTCTAAGTGTATTCTCTTAAAACTATATATGAGGGGCAGCTAGGTGGCACAGTGGATGGAACACCAGCCCTGAAGTCAGGAGGACCTGAGTTCAAATCTGGTCTCAGACACTTAACATTCCCTAGCTGTGTGACCCTGGGCAAATCACTTAACCTCAATTGCCTCAGCAAAAAGCAAAAAAACAAAACAAACAAACGAACAAAAAAAAACTATATTTGATATGATTGCTTAGCCATATGTAATGGACAAGAAGGACTTAATGGGTAACTGGACAGTGTGTGGGATCAAGTACCAGGCCTTGATTTAGGAAAGCCTGAGTTCAAATCCTACCTAAGGCACTTACTAGTTGTGTGATCCTGGGCAAATCACTTCTATTTCCCTCAGCTTCCTCAACTCAAAGATGGGAATAATAATATTATCTAACTCCTGGGTTGCTGTGAGCATCAAATGAGACACTTGAAAAGCACTTGGCCCAATAGTATTAGTGTTTCATAAATATTTATTACTTTCCTTCTTAAAGATTATTTATATCTTCCCCAAGCAGATTTTTGTTGTTGTTCAGCTGTCCAGTCATGTCTGACTCTTCATGATCCCATGGATAATAGCACTCCGGGTCCCCCCATCTTCCACTATCACCCAACGTCCGTCCAAGTTCATATTTATTGTTTTCAGGACTCTTATCTATCCATCTCATCCTCTGCCATCCCCTTTTCCTTTTGTCTTCAATCTTTCCCAACATCAGGGTCTTTTCCAATGAATCCTTTGTTCTCATTATTTGGTCAAAGCATTTCAACTTCAGCTTCAGTATTTGACCTTTGAGTAAATAGCTTGAATTAATTTCTTTAAATATTCATTGATTTGATCTCCTTGCCGTCCAAGGGATTCTTAAGTCTTTTCTAGCACTACAATTCAAAAGAATCAATTCTGTGCACTCGGCTTTCCTGTAGTTTAGCTCTCAGTGCTAAACTCTCTCCCAGTGCTACACAAAGCTTTGGAAAAAACAAAACTTTGACTCTACAGACCTTTGTTGGCATCACCTTTGTAAGGTGTCCACAAAGATCATGACTTTGCCAACACCTAAAAATACCAGCTTATCTGGTTTTAATAATTAGTTCTATAATCCTCTCACCTTTTACCTTCCCCCTTTCTATATACCACTCCTGGAATCTGAAGCCTCATCCTGGGTTCTTTTTCTACTCCCTTTTATTTGGGAAGATGTGATACGTACCTCTCCTGTCCCATCTTTCCTCTCTCTCTGTGTCTCTGTGTCTGTCTGTCTGTCTCTGTCTCTGTCTGTCTGTCTGTCTGTCTCTCTCACATAAACACACACACACACACACACACACACACACACCCCTTTTCATCCCAGGAAATCCAACAACCTGCTCTCCTAATTCTCTCTGGGAAAAAAAAAAAAAAAACAACTGGATTTAATTTCACTGGGGCTATTCAAGCTCAATTATAAGAATAAAGATATGGTAAGAAGGTTGAATGGGCCCAAACCAAAACAAAGGCTATTTCTCTTCAGACTTCTTGTACTGGGCCTTGTATAATTAATGTCAGCTCTGGACATTCTAGTGTCCACTCATATTATTCCCATGCCTAGCCCCAGACTGGCCAGGCATACTGTCTAGGATCAGCCTGCTGCTCTTTCCTTTCCCTTGAGAAATTGCCTAATTTGGCAATATCTCTTCCATCTATCCCCTCCTCTGTTCCCACTGCTACTCTCCTGGTATAGGCTCTTATTACCATTCCCTGGATTATTCCAGTAGACAAGGTTTTCCTGTCTCCATCTTCTCTCCCCTCCAGTCCATCCTTCATGCTATTGTGAGACTAAAGTGAATTGTTTTTTTCCTTATGCATAGTATCTGGTGATATCACTTCTCCGGGGGAGGGAGGGAAGAAGGGAAGGAAAAGTTTGCTTGTTTCCCATTAGCTAGCAAACAAAATTCTTTTTCCTGGCTTTTACCTTTCAAAGCCCTCCACACGAAAGAGTGATTCTTCCGACTTGAAACTGTCTTCTATACTCGTTAAAATGGTTTACTTTCTGTCCCCCAAACTTGCCCTGAAATCTCCTGACTCTAAACTTTTGCTTCTTCTGTTCCTTGTGACCAGAATCCCAACCCACCCTGTACATGTTGAATCCTGTAAAATCCAACTCAAAAGCCACTTCCTCTGTGAAACTTTACTGGATGTCCCTAAATATTTCCCTCTTCAAATTTTACTTAGTACTTTGCTTTCACTTTTTCAATTCATGTATAATATATCTTTGTTTGTGTCCCATACTCTTCCTAGACTCCTATCCATGAGGTCAGCAACTATCTTTGCTTAATATTGTATCTCTCTGTGTGCCTCCCGTAGTGTCCTGCCCACGATAACACACAATAGGTTCTTGAGACTGTTTGAGTTGAACTGAGGTGAAAGCCTATTCCCCTGTGCCCCAAGTCCCTGACTAAAAATCCATGGTCCTCTTGGGGTCTTCAGGCCTCCTTACAGAGGGTGACTCTGCCCTCTCTTCTTAGATTCGATGCATGCTCAACATATGGGGAGTGATCTTGTACCTGCGTCTGCCCTGGATCACGGCACAAGCTGGCATTGGTAAGAGGGGCTGCCCCAGGCTGGTGGAAGGATAGAGATTGGAGCTGCCAGAACACGGGCAGAATCCTTCACTAGTCCCAATATTTTGGCCTTTCCTTTTGTGAAAAGACGGAAGGGTCATGGAAGCAGCCACCAACAGGACTTGGAAGGTGCCCAGAGTTGAGAACTGGGTGGCAGTGTGTGTGATTGGGAATGGTCAGAAGTCTTTAAAAAACAGGATGGTGACTTCGAAAAGGATGCACCTACCTCTACCCTAAGTGGAAAGTAGAGTGTTCCTCGTGTCTTTCTGACAGAACCTCCTGCCTCCAGGGAAGGAGCCAGAGCCCTGGACTTTCATGGTAGAGGTCAGCATGGGGAAATAGAAAGAGCCCCAAACAAAGATTTAAGTCTTTCTGCACAGCCAACTTCCTTTGTGACTTTGGCAAGTTGCTTTATTTCCCTGGCCCTTATTTTCTGCATCTGTCAGCTGGGGATGGTAAGCTCTCTCTGGCCTAGTTCATGGCGGTGATGTTGATGGTCAAATAAGGAAATGGGCATCAAAGAATTGTGTAGTTGTTCAGTTCTTTACATGTAGGATTAGTATATATTCCACCCCTGGCAGGAAAGGGGTACTTAGATCTCCCCCTTAACTCCCCTATACTCTCTCCACAGTCTTGACATGGGTCATCATCCTCCTCTCAGTGACAGTGACCACCATCACTGGCCTCTCCATCTCTGCCATCTCCACCAATGGCAAAGTCAAGTCAGGTTTGCTGCCTTGTCAGACTGCTAACTGTTCCCTTGCCACTTCTTTTCTCTCTCCTCCGCCAGTTCTCCAAATATTGTTGGTTCCCGGGAGGGATCATCCAGATTTGAAATCTCTTGTTACTTTCTGGCATCCCCAAGCTTCTCTCCAACATCAAGAGGCGAAGAAGCCATAGTACTAAGGGAAATGTCAGGGGGAATGCTTGGGTTTCTCTAATTCTCAAATTCTAATTCCTTGCCAGCTCTCCAGTTATCCTCATAGATTATCTATCCATATATAATGTGGAATGCCAGATGGATTTCCTCCATGCCCATCATGTGCTTACACTTCCTTCTCCTAAAACTAGGTAGTATGTTTGGCCAATGGAGATAATTTCGGTAGTAGTCTGAGCCAGAGACATAAGGGAAAATCAGTCTGCTACTTTCAAATGTAAATAATGTCATGCATCCCCAGAACTAATGGAAATGTTAATATAGGGCCAAGAATCTAGAACCCAGGTCTCTTATTTCTTATCCACGCCCTTTTTTCAGTCAACGAATAAAAATTTATTAAACATTTGCTATGTGCCAGGTGCAGTACTACATTCTGAAAATACAAAGAAAAAAATCACTTTGTTCTTGCTCTCAAGGAGCTTACATTCTATTAGGTGAAACAGCTAACCAATCAACACACATTTATTAAGCATCTTCTATGTGTTAAGCACTGGGGAGGCAAAATCCTTGCCCTCAAGGAGCTTTCATTTCTTTGGGGAAGGCAATATGAACCTTCATGAGCATATATAATATAAATACAAGATAATTTTTAGGGGGAAGGCACATTTACGTGTCACTTAAATGTATACTTTGTACCACTTTCCTCACAACTTACTTATGAGGTAGACAAGGCATTGATGAAGAAGTTGAAGTTCAAAGAGGTTAATTGACTTACCTATTGGAACACACAGCTATTTAGACTGTCCAAACAAATCTAAGTGAGATAGAATGAAAAGGACTCATCTGGGAGTCCAGAGCCTTATGGACTGGAACTGACTCTGTGCCACTTTAGCCAAACCACTTCCCCTTTCTATGTTATAGTTTCCCCTATATATGAACTGAGAGGATGAATTAAACACTCTCTGAGGTGCTTCTAGCCCTGAGCTAAGCTTTGAGCAGTCTTGTATTCTTAGCTCCTATTCCCATCTTCCTCAAGCCCTTTGACATCTCATCTGGAGTGGGGGGAATTGGGTCTCTGTTAGGTGGCACCTACTTCCTCATCTCGAGGAGCCTGGGCCCAGAACTGGGTGGCTCCATCGGCCTCATCTTTGCCTTTGCCAATGCTGTTGCTGTGGCCATGCACACTGTGGGCTTTGCTGAGACTGTAAGAGATCTGATCCAGGTAAGCTGTGGCTTCTGGGGACAATTGGAGACATGGAATAGAAAGGAAGATTGGGAGGCTCTTCCATATTTGGGTTACTCTGGGATCGAGCTAATCATTTTTATAATAACTATTAAGATGACATAATTACTGATAAATGAAAAGGAAAATTTCATCTAAGGAAAACTGATTAGAATCTCCCATTTCACTACTTTGGGGAGTGTTTTGCACTAAAAGCAAATTCACAAAGCATTAGCTTTTAGGGGAATGTTGCATTTGGGAAGAGCTTGGACTAGATGGCCTCTAAACTTCCTTATAACTCTAAGATTCTTTAAGTCCCTTATTCTGCATCAGTAAATTTGGTCATTCTAAGCCTAGAATTCTATTTATTGTCAAGTACAATTGTCTGTTTCTAAAGAGGTTGGGGATGCTGGTGGACTGAGGAAAGGGCTGGCTGGAGGAACCTAATGGAAGCATCTATCCCACAGGAGTACAGCTCTCCTATAGTGGACCCCACCAATGACATAAGAATCATCGGTGTGGTCACTGTCACAGTGCTGTTGGCTATTTCCTTGGCTGGGATGGAATGGGAATCTAAGGTAAAGTAGTATTGTGGGAGAGGAGGGAATGGTTCTTGCAGGTAAGGAGAAAGCATCTTCTTAGCTTTAAGCACACCATAGAGTTCAGGTGGCTTCCTTCTCTGCCTTGAAGGAAGGTCAGCTGGACTCCAAATAATGACTAACCAAGAGGAAGCTTGGAGGATGTCCAAGTAAATTATAGTATTGACTTAAGTGGGAACGACAAGTAGAGCTCTGTCAAGGATGTGGTCAGTGTGGTGATGCCAGTGGCTCATATAACAAAAAGGGGAGCTTCACCTGTGCATGGAGCTTTTAAAAATGCCATTTGGGAGAAGTAAGTGCTGGGGATGGAATACCTGGGGCTCAGGGAGAGCTCCATCAACCCTTCTGCTGTATCAGACACTTCCACTAAGTGATTCCCATCCTCTCCCCCAGCCCTGATTCAATCTCTTCCCTTCTCAAGGCTGATAGTATAGAAAGTGTCTCTCTAAGAAGCTTTAAGTCCCTCCCCTCCCCCAATACACACTTTCTCAACAAGCATTTATCAAGTGCCTTCTATGTGCCAAGCATTGTGTGAAGGACTGGGCATCCAAACACAAAAATAAATCTCCCTCTTCTCAAGATGTTTACATCTTATCTAGAGATATAACATATACTTATCAAAGTATATATATAACACTGCCAAAAATTAAAATGCTCTACCTAGTAAACTTTACAGGGAAAAGGTTTGATTTATGTCAATGATTTAACTCCATGTATGCTACTAAGAATGAGCCATTCTCTGAATTGGAAGGTCAGAGATGATCACTCCTGGGGGGAGGGATGTTTAGGGAGATCTACACTGGCCACCCCTACCACCAGGGGTTCAGTCCCAATGTCTGGCCCTTCTAGGCCCAGGTGTTGTTCTTCTTAGTCATCATGGTCTCCTTTGCCAATTACTTCGTGGGAACACTGATTCCTCCATCTGAGGAGAAGGCATCAAAGGGCTTCTTCAGCTACAGGGGTATGTCTGAGGGCAGTGGTAGGGAAGGATTGGGACTTCCTTCTGCCCTGGCCCTGGTGATAAAGCCTGGCCCAGTCTTGGGGAGATGGGAGGGGGCGGTATTAATATTGGTTAAGATCTGGGGACAATTAAAGAACCAAGATCTTTCCCTACACAGAGAGGCAATGCCATGTCGTCCTAGGGTGTCAAACCTGGAGTCGGGAAGTCCTTCCTCAGACATTTAATTGCTATGTGACCTTGGCCTCTCTGGAGTTCAGTTTCTTCATCTGTAAAAAGAAAAGGGTGACTCCACTAGCTCTAGGATTCTATTCTCCTGTGCCCTGTGTTAGAAATCCATTCCTTTGTGTACCCTGCTGATGGCCACCTCAGTGAAATATCCCCCTCCAATAGCTGTGGAAAAGCCAACCCTTTTCTCTATGGCCTTGGCACAAGAGGAAGGGGAATCACAAAATGAAAGAGACTGACCCAGCATGAACTTTTCCAGGTGACATTTTTGCCCAGAATTTAGTGCCAGACTGGAGGGGCATAGATGGAAGCTTCTTTGGAATGTTCTCAATCTTCTTCCCATCAGCCACTGGCATCCTTGCAGGTGCCAACATCTCCGGGGACTTAAAGGTGAGTTGTTACAATAAAGCAGAAATCTAGAATCCCTCCCACCCTCCTTCCTAGAAACAGTGAATGAGAAGTTCTTTATTGGGCACTTACTGTATGCCAGTTCTGGAGGTGGCCCTGTCAGCAATATAAGAGAAAGATTACAGAATTAGAGTAAGACCTTAGAGATCTTTTTCCCCCAATAGTATATTAGTTTTCCAAATACACGTAAAGACAGTTTTCAACATTCATTTTTGTAAAACTTTGTGTTCCAAATTTTCTCCCTTCTTTTCTTACCTCCACTCTCCCCAAGACAGCAAACAATCTGATAATAGGTTAAATATGTGCAATCCTTTGAAACACATTTCCATATTTATCATTTTTTGCAAGAAAAATCAGATCAAAAGGGAAAAAAACCATGAGAAAGAAAAAACAAACAAATAAACAACAAAGTATGCTTCAATCCACATTCAATCTCCATAGTTCTCTCTCTGGGGACGGATGGCACTTTCCATCCCAAGCAATTGCCTTAAATCATCACATTACTGAGAAGAGCTGAATCCATCATAGTTGATCATCACATGAACTGGAGAAGGAAATGGTAAACCACTCTGGAATCTTTGCCAAGAAACCCTAAATGGGGTCATAAAGAATCAGATACATCTGAAACAAATGTTCATTTTATTTATTATTATTTATTATATTACATATTATATATACATTATTATATAATGTATTGGTAGATGTAGATAAATACGTAGTTATGTACATATGTATATATATACATACATATATGTATATATGCCATCTCACCTGAAAGTCTGTGAGTTTATACAGAATACAAAATAAATATAAGGTAGTTCAATACAAGAACAGGGAGATAGGACATCAGCAGTCAGGGAATCAGGAAAGACACCATATAGATGGCAGTTCTTGAGTCAGAGCTTGAAGAAAGAGAGGGATTGTCCAAGGTGAAGACAAAGAGGCAATATAGTCTAGACATGTGACCCTATCAAAGGCATGGGGAGGGAAGATGAGGTGTCACATGTCAAGAACAGCCTGAAGGCCAGCTTGACGCCTCATCTCCCATGCGCCAAGGAGGATAATATCGTCAGGCTGGGAAGATAATATGGTGCCAGGTTTTAGAGGGACCTAAGAGTGAAACAGGAGTTCCTATTTTATCCTCCAATATTTTTGTTTATTCTTCCACAAGAGTGTTAGGAGTATCAAGGAGGAAGATGAAAGTCTTCCTCCAGTGTGCCATGAGGCATCAACATGACTGTGGGCTCGATAAGGCTTTGAGAGAGGAATGCAAATTCTGGAAAGCCCAAAAGAGCTTCTTCTGAAAGAATCTGCATGTGGTGCTCAAGAAGGGCTCTCACCTAGTTGGTCTCCGATGATGAAGTTTTGGGCTAGGGCAACTCTCAGAAATATCTCCTAAATCGGAGAAGTCATCCTTCCCAGGAGAAGTCAGGGGAGCATTACAAAGCTTTAGGTGCCATATAGACAGGAGATGCTAGTCTACTGGTCATGACCTGTGATTTCATTGACTCAGCAAAGAGAGGGAAACTCCCTCCAATTATGCAGATCAGTACTATCCTGCAATTTGTACGTTCATGGACTTATAGAGTTGGAATCAAAAGTGATCATACAGTCTAACTCCCTCATTTTAGCAGATAAAGAAACCAAGGTTCACAGAATTAAACATGGCTTGTTCATGATCTCCCAGGTAGTAAATGGCACAGCTGGAATTTGAACCCCAAACCTTTAGCTCTTTCCACCATACCAGTTACCTGGGAATATTGATAGGCTGTGGAATTATTATGAAAATTGTTTTGCAGTTGTATTTCAGTCATGAGCCCATTTGGGTTTGTTAGGAGTTATTTTGGCAAGGATACTGAAGTGGTTCGCCCTTTCCTTCTCCAGCTCATTTTACAGATGAGAGAACTGAGGCAAACAGGGTGGAGTGACTTTCCCATAATTACATAGTGAATGTCTGAGGCCTGATTCTCAGTCCAGTACACCATCTAAGCTGCCATTATAAAACATAAATTTAAAATAGTTTTATTTCTGAAAAATATTAAGAAATTGCTGGCCTTTCCTTCCCTTAGATGATCTCAAGATCAAAAAGCTACAAGTGATGTTAGAGGTCAACTAGTCTAACCTCTTTCATCTGCCATCCAGGCTAGGGCCTTGTCTGTGGCAAGGGCATCAAGGCTAGAAAAATCAGGATCAAAGCAGCTAGATGTCACCTGGTTAGAGCACCAGCCCTGGAGTCAGGAGGACCTAAGTTCAAATTTGGTCTCAGATACTTCCTTGCTGTGTGACCCTGGGCAAGTCGCTTAACCCCAATTGCCTCAGCAAAAAAAAAAAAAAAAAAAAAAGAAAGGTCAGGATCAAGATCCAAACATCCTACTTGCCTGTAATAATGCCTTAAGAAAATACAGGAATTTCTTCAAATCCTTCTAGAAAAAAATGTGCTAGTAATCCCAGTGTGTATTGCCTCTCTATGGACTTTTAAAATTTTTTAAATTTATTTAATTATTTAAAACTTGAATACAAAAGAAAAAAAATAGAAAAAACAGAAAAAGAAAAAAATCATTGCTATGTGGACAACAGAACATGAGAGAAGATTCAAAATATGTGACAATAAATTTCCATTTCAAGTCTATATAATAAATACTACAAATCATGTTCAGAGTTGTCCATCTTTTCTTTACTTCCTTGTAGGTTTTCTTTTGTTCTCTACTTTGCACTTTTTACTTTATTCTTTTCCCCCTTTTCCTCCCTCCATCCTCCACCTTCCCCAAGCAGGCAACAGTTAAGTACAGATATATTTATGTATCTGTGTACACATATATACATACATACATATAAATGCAAATATACATTCATATATATCCATGCAAGCTTGTGCTACACCTATTTATCCTCTATTTATCTGAAAGTGGATAATATCAGCCTTGATAAGTCAAAATCTTTCCAGATTTTTCTAAATTCACCAAATCATCTATATCACAGTAATATTCCAATCTTACTCTAGCTAGTTATTTTAAATAGTCTAAAACAATATTGATTAATATGGCTGGCATATAATATAGTTTCCCTATTTTTCTTTTTTGATTAAATCTATTTTAGTTTTAACTTTGTCTGAGATCAGTGATTACTAGGTCTGCTTTTTTTTTCTATTTCCTTTCCCTACTAACTCCTCCACTTCTTTCCAGTACCTTGCCTTGCTATTACTTAACCTACCTCCTCTAAGAATCCCTCTCCTGTCCTCTTCACCCCACTCTTTCCCTCCCTTTTTATCCCATTTGCCTTAATCTGCATACCCTTCTAAATCCCACCCCCCATCCTATTCCTTCCAACTCTTATTTCTTTATAAATTTAGAAGACTTTATGTATGTATTGTTCCCTCTTTAACGCATTCCCAATGTGATTAGCACTGCCAGCCTCCTCTGACTTTTTGTTTATTTTAAACTTTCTCCTTCAAGCTTCAATGACAGGCCATATAGGGCATCACGGAACAGTGAAAAGGGCAAAACAGTAATTTGAAGACAGAGGGGCAAGTCCCTTTTCTTTGGATTTCAATATCCTCAGTTGTAAAATAAGGAGTTTAGACTAGGTGATTCTTTTAGAGGTTACTTCTAGTTATAAACTTATGATTCTGTATTCCTACCTTTCCTTTCTATCCCTTTCCTGATTGTGTAGAGGTTTGTTCTGTTCCATTCAGGCTAAAGAACTGCCCTTCCCCAAAGCCCAGTCTAGCACTCAGCTCAGAATTTTAGGCAGAAGCCACTTACAACTTTTTTCATTTATTTGTTTCTTTCTTCCTTCCTTCTTTCCTTCCTTCCTTCCTTCCTTCTTTCCTTCCCTCCTTCTTCCCTTCCTCCCTTCCTCCCTTCCTTCCTTTCTTCCTCCCTTCCTTCTTTCCTTCTTTCCTTCCTTCCTTCCTTCCCTCTCCCTCCTTCTTTCCTTCTTTCCTTCCTTCCTTCCTTCCTTCCTTCCTTCCTTCCTTCCTTCCTTCCTTCCTTCCTTCCTTCCCTACTTCCCTCCTTCCCTCCCTCCTTCCCTCCTTCCTTCCTTTCTTCCTTCCTTCCTTCCTGCCTTCCTTCCTGCCTTCCTTCCTCCTTCCATCCCTCCTTTCCTTCTTTCCTTTCTGCTTTCCTTCCTTCCTACCTTCCTCCCTTTCTCCTTCCTCTCTCCCTCTCCTTCTCCTCCATCACCTCCTCCTTTTTCTCCTTCTTCTTCCTCCGTCTCTCCTCCTTCCTTTCCCCAACAGCTATGGAGGTCAAGGGGAGTACAACATATTTAACAAATTAGTTACATGTGATCAGATGAATTACATATGCAAAAATAAAAATTTCAAAACTACAGGACAGCAACACCCCCTCTGTCCCTTCCTTTCAATAGCCCCATGATATTAGATATGCCAGGCAGGTAGCTACAGGACATGAGGTTGGTATGGTGAGGATAATACAAGGACAGAGGAAAGCCATAAGCCACAAAAATCAACAAAAACCCAATACACATATGCTCAGACAGTTGATGGACTACAGAATGGATACCAGAAGTGTGCTGGGGAATGTTTTTACAACTGATTTAGGTTGGGGACTGTACAAAGGTCAAACTTTTAAGTTTAACTTGCTTTACTAACATTTTTTCTGTCCCTTTCTTAAGTATTGACAATCAACAAAACAATTAAGTTCTAATTTGTAGTATTTGCTAATTTCTGATGTGTAAATAATCATGATAAAAATTTAACAAATGGATCTCTCCAACAGGTTTGAGCTGGCTCCAATACACCCCTGGGTCTAGCTGAGGATGGGGGAAATCCACATAGCTTGTTACTATAGAAAGGGAAGAGAGAGAAACCTGGGAAACTCCTAAACAACAGTTAAAGAGCAGCAAGTCCTCTTTCTTCAAAGGGGAAAGGAGTATTTCCTTGGGGTTTCCCAGTGATGATGATGTGATGGAGGCAGAGATTCCTTTGTAGAAACAGGTATCTGGTCATTTGATTGCATCAAGAAGTGTGTGTGGTCTTCACTAATAGGTTTGGGGTAGGAAACTCAGTATTTTATGTGAATTAATTTTAATTAATGTTTGTCCTTCATTCTTGAAGAAGACCATGATATTAGGGAGGTGATGCCATGGCATGCAGGTGAATTAGATTTAAATGAGGGAGGGCTGTGAGAGTCACCTGCCTCACTTTCCCCTCCAGAACCATCTGGATCCAGTGGCCAGATAAAGATTAGGACAGTTGGAGATGGCCCTGAATGTAGTGGGAGACCTTGTTGAATGGGGTGAAGAGGAAAATGGCTATAGGTCCTAGGAAGGATCTCAGAGCTGGGGATACTTACCTGAGTTCCCTTTCTCAACTAGTCACCCACATGTAAAGATAAGTCTTTACTTTGATCTCCTCCATCAAAGTAGCAGGGGAGTGAATTGACAAAAGGACATATTACATTGAAAAGATTTATAATCACTATGAAAATCACAAGATTGTACTCCTGGGGTTTGGGTCTATGAGAAGCCATGAGCCAAGCAGTTCTTGGAATGTGTTCTGGTCCTGTTGTAAGAACTGCCCAGTGATGCCTTTATTCCCAGGTGTGCCCTGACCTATAGTGTGAACCCAACAAGATACCAAACCTCTGCTTTTTAGAGACTTTGAGCCCTGATGGAAAGAGAGCAGGGCTCAGAATTGGCAAGGCTGGGCTCTAGTCTCAGGTCTGCTACTGACCATAGCTAGTCATCTACCTTCTCAAAATCTTGACTTCTTTATCTAAAAAATAGAGACAAGAACCTGATTCACAGGAGATGATGTGTGGAAAAGTACTTGAATCTTAGGTTCAGAGCTCGAGGGGTACCCTAGTCTAAACCTCTGAGTTATTCAGGTGTCAGTGATGTTATTGAAAAGAGCAAGAGAAATAGGGGTGGCAGGGAAAGGGGGAGCTCTTCTCACAAATAAGGTCATCTCATGGTGTGGCACTAGATTGGTGGGAAACTTGGAGAATCAATCAATCAACAGAGTTATTAAGCACCTGCTGAATACAAGATGACAATGTACTCAATCTGTTCTCACCTCTTCCCCCCAATGTTAGGGGACTTGGCATTTGAAGGATATGAGTTGGCTGTCAGTCTTCCTAAGTATGGCTATGGTTGAGGGCCCTAGCAACAGAATCCAATTCTCAATGCCTTGTACTTGGACTCTAGGAACACAACAGACTTCAACCTTGGGGCTGGATTCCTTTGTTCACTTGAAGCATTAGACAAAAAGACTTTAGGCTGGGATAGAAGGGAACTCAAGAAAGAGTTTTACCCTCAATTTATTTTATTAATTTCATTGGATATTTCCCAATTATATGTAAAAAAAATTTTATCCTTCATTTAAAAATTTTTTGAGTTCCAAATTCTCTCTGTGTCTTTCTTTCTGTCTCTTTCTATCTCTCCTTCCCACCCTCTGCCCCCTTCTCTCTCTTTCTTTTTTTTCTCTCTCTCTTTGTCTCTATCTGTCTCTCTTGCCTTCTCTCTCTTGGTCCTCCCATCCATCCCATTGAATGCTGTAGATGAGATGGTATCTGGAAGACAAGTAATTTGATATTGATTATATGTGTGGTCAGGCAAAACACATTTCCCATGTTGCAAAAGAGAACACAGACCCCAAAAAAGGAGAAAAATAAAGGAAATTTAAAAAAACAATGCTTCAGTCTGCACTCCAAGTTCATCAGTTCTCTCTCTGGAGTAGATAACATTTTTCATCATGGATACATTGGAATTGTCATGGATCATTGTCTTGGTCAGAGTCACTAAGCGTTTCACAGTTGATCATCCTTACAATATTACTGTTCAATGTTCTCTAAGAAGGAATTGTTTTAAAAACAAAAATAAACCTTTCTCCTTCAGGATCCTGCTGTGGCAATCCCCAAAGGCACCTTAATGGCCATATTCTGGACTACAATGTCTTATCTAGCCATCTCTGCTACTATTGGTAAGTAAGTAGATAATATCAGATAAAGGTTTGGGGCTGTGTTAATGGTTAGTCTGATGCAATATATTACAAGTAAGCTCATCATTACCTTTTTTTTTTTGGTGGGGGAGTGTCTAAATCTATTATTTCATTAGTATAGAAAACTCCCTCAATTAATGCTCTACAAGTTATAGAGGAATATTTGGAACATTGAGAGGTCAAGGATCACATAACAGGAAGTGTCAGAAGACTCCTTGAACCCAAATCTTCTCTCTATCCACTAAGGCTCATATCATTAGATAGATTTGGATACCAAAGATAAATCCCAATTCCTATCATGTGCCTGGCTAGGAAGCTAAACTACTCCATCCAGGTGAAGTGGGATCTAACTGGTGGTCCCATACATTGGGCACATTCCAGGCCCCAATACTACCAGGATGATACAGGTATGTGAAAAAGGAGGACCAGTCACAAACTCCATAACTTCTGTTGGGAATATGCCAAGGGAGGGAAATTTGGGGCTAGCTGTCCCTCTCCTGACATGGCTTCCTTGCCTAGGCTCCTGCGTGGTTCGAGATGCTTCTGGAGGCCTCAATGACACAGTGGTCCCTGGTTCCTCTGATTGTGAAGGGCTGGCATGTGGTTATGGATGGAACTTCACTGAGTGTACCCAAAAGCACAACTGTCGCTACGGTCTCATTAATTACTATCAGGTACCCCAAATCTACAGACCTTGGAGGAGAATCATCAGAGTAGTAGGGGGAGGGGCCATCCTCATCTCCAGACCCTGATTGCATAGTATTTTTGTCAAAGCCATTGACAAAATGTTGATGACATCATGGGGAAGGGTATAAAAGGAAGGAAGCTTTCCTTAAGAGAGTCTGTAATAGAGCTCACTGAACCAGGCCTTCCAAAATCAAACTGGCTGCCCAGTCACAAGATTGAACTCCCCATCCCCAGGCAATGGGCCAGGGTGGGCTGCTGCTCCCATTCTTCCTCCAAATGTCAAATAAAGTAATCAGTTCACTAGAGTTGGTAACCATGAATGAGATTTGAGGGGAGCAGCACCCAAGAAGGAGGGATCTCCATCCTCAGGGATGGGTAGACTACAGACTCAGAAGCAAGAGCTCTGGAGCACAGCGTAAGTGATGAGCACGTACTAAACCCTGTGCCCCTTCTGCAGAGCATGAGCATGGTATCTGGCTTTGCACCCCTGATCACTGCAGGCATCTTTGGGGCCACCCTCTCTTCTGCTCTGGCCTGTCTTGTCTCTGCTGCTAAAGTCTTCCAGGTAAGAAAGTGGCGTTCAGCCTAGCAATGAATTCTAGATGCCGTATCTTCTGTAGCACTGGAGGGGTGAGTGATAGTACAAGCTTAGAGCAGAGGGGCTCAGGAGAGCTTTAGGAGAATGGGGGCAGAAACTGTCGCCATCAGCAATTTCACTATATCTTTTTTTAAAGAGATAAAGGGGGGAGGGAAGGGGAAGGGAAAAGGAAAAGAAAGAGTGGAGGAGAGGAGATGGAAGAACCAAACAGACCAGTAGAAAAAGGTTCCTACAGAAGACACTTAAAGGTAGCTTACAGCTTGTTTTAGGGGGAAAAACAAATTTAAGGTGGGGAAAATAAATTCTGAGAAACCAGGATAGAACTTTGCTGTCTTTCTCCTACTCTCTCACTCTCTCCATCCCTACTCCCAGTGCCTTTGTGAAGACCAGCTCTACCCTCTCATTGGCTTCTTTGGAAAGGGCTATGGAAAAAACAATGAGCCTGTCCGGGGTTATCTCCTGACCTACTTCATTGCTGTGGCCTTCATTCTCATTGGTGAGACTGGAGCCTGGTCCTTTGGAGGGAGTAGGCATGGGGGCTAAAGATTGGGGGGGGATGGAAAAGAGAGCATTTACTTGGCTTAGAATCAGAGGGAAAGATTCTAAATCCACTCTCCAGGGATGAGGATGAAGAATTAACTAAATGCAGATGCAATCCCTTAGCACCTGAACTGGATTTGGCATGAACTGAAGAATGATTTAATAAGAGGCATAATGATAAATATTGCATTTGGAGACCTGGTTCTCCCTAGACCATATACTAATTGGCCTAAACAGGGCACCTCATCTCTTCAGGTCTGAGTTGTGTTATCTGTAAGACACAGATAATAGTACCTGACCTGAGGGTAAAGGCTGGACCATATAATCTTTTGAATTCTCTTTCAGGTGAAAGATAGATGATTCCCTGAATCACCATGTGTCACATCTCCTCTGAGCTTTTTCCAAATTAAGAAGCAGGCAAAGAGAGGAAGATAAAGGGAGAAGAAGAAGAGGAAGGAAAAATGGAGGGGAGAGAAATAGACAGAAACAGAGAGACAGAGACAGAGACACAGAGAGTCAGACACAGAGAGAGACAAAAATACAGAGAGACAGAGTTAGACAAAAACAGAGGGAGAGAAAGAGGGGGGAAGAGAGAGAAAGAGAAGAAAAGGACAAAGGAAGGGATAGAGGAGGGAAGGGAGGGAGGGAGAGAGAGTAAGAGAAAGAAGGATGAAGGGAGATAGAGAGGAATGACAGAGACAGAAGACTTATCCCTCTCCCAACCCCCGACCTCCAAGGCTCCTGATATTCTGATCATGTCTCTGTTCCCCTGTTTCTCTGTTTGAGGAGATCCACTCAAATCTATGATGGATCAGAATTGTTAGAATTGTTCACAATTGTTTCCCTCCCTCCCTGGTCCTTGTAGCTGAGCTCAACACCATTGCCCCCATCATCTCCAACTTCTTCTTGTGCTCCTATGCACTCATCAACTTCAGCTGCTTCCATGCCTCCATCACCAATTCTCCAGGTAACCGCTTATGGGGAAACAGAAGCCTCCTAGCTTATCAGGACCACCATGTTCCAACTCTCCCTCCTCAATGCCTTCTCTCTAAAGACTAGGTTACATCAGGACTTTTGCATCCATATCAAAGGCTAGTTTAGTTCAGGCCCTTCTGGTATATCTGCTCAAATTTAGGACAAGACCTGCAGTATTCAAAGGATATCCTTAAGGGTCTAGTGGGCAAGATCCCACATCGAGAAGCTAGATTCCCTGCTTCTTGGCAAAATCAGTCTTCTTCATTCACTTCCCCCTAGAAACTAGAGCTATTACCATTATGTACAGGGAGAGGGTCTGCTCATTATCTTCTGTGCCAACTCAACCTTCTTCTCTATCCTAGGATGGAGACCCTCATTTCACTACTACAACAAGTGGATAGCCCTATTTGGGGCGATCATCTCTGTGGTCATCATGTTCCTCCTCACCTGGTGGGCAGCCCTTATCGCCATTGCTGTGGTCATCTTCTTGCTGTTATATGTGCTCTACAAAAAGCCAGGTATGGAAACCTTGGTGGAATCTGGGGGCCTTTGGTTATTCATTTGTCTGCCAGGAGGAACTAGTAGTATAGCAAAAAATATGATCCCTGTATCATGGAAGTGATCCCTGACATTTGTATAGCACTGTATAGTTTATAAAATAATGACATTCACATAGCTTTTCCTGGTTACAAGGTACTTTACATAGATGTTTTCTTCACAACAACCCCATGGGGTATGTGCTTTGCTATGAGAGATCCATGCCCTTTTCAGTCATGGAAGATTTCAACTCCTCCATGACTTTCCATTCTATCGAATTCTTTCTTGTTTTCTCAAGAATTCTACTGAAGCACTACCCTTTGTGTGTATTCTTTGATTCTCTTATTATCTCAGGGGCACCAATGTTAATATTGAACTACCCACTTCCCATGTATTTAACAGACAGTACTAGCACTCAAAAGGTCCTTAGAGATCAACTAGTTCACTCTCCATTTTACAGATGAAAAGACTGAGCCCATAAGAAGTTAAGGATTTTGCTAAAACCAAACAGCTATTACATAACAGAGCTAGGGTTTGAATCCAGATCATAATTCATCATAGATTTAGAAATAGACCTTAAAGGTCATTTAATCCAAGAACAACATTTTATAAATAAAGAAACTGAAACTCAGAGACAAAGTAGTAGGGTCAAGAGTTGAATCTGGGTTTTCTGGCCTCAGACCCAATGTTCTTTCTATTTGCTATAGTGCTTCTTGTTTCCAAGGTCATTGTTCTTTTAAGCATTCTTCATTATCCTCCCTCTTGACTAACCTCTTCCTGGATAGATAGATAGATAGATAGATAGATAGATAGATAGATAGATAGAT
>JAJPUD010005012.1:0-42504 GCA_023553655.1 Myrmecobius fasciatus | reverse complement strand
GATAGATAGATAGATAGATAGATAGATAGATAGATAGATAGATAGATAGATAGATTAGATAGATGTCTCTCTATATATACACATATATATGTATGTATATATTCATGATAATATACTTTACACATAATCCACTTCTGACATCAAACTGCAGCCTGCTGACCCCTCCCCTGCTATCTTTCCCTTATTCATTGAATCACTGGCTTTTTTGCCCATGATATCAAAGAACCCAGAAGTGGGTAGGGAAAGTATTAATATCTCCATTTTTCAGAAAAAGAAACTGAGCCTCCAAGATCCTGAGTGATTTTGTCCAAGATCATATACTAGTTAGATGGCAAAACCAGATGGCAGCTCACTTCTCCTGACTCCTGGTCCAGATTCCTTTCCTTCCTTTCTCTCCATGCCTTGATATTTACAAAACCTTTTCAGGGCTATTATTTAATTTTCTCTGCCCTTCCCCCCAATCCCTTCTAGTCACCTTGAAAAGGAAGAGGACAGGGATGATTACTCTCATAATGCCAATGAGGAAATTTTTAGAAACTAACTAAAGGCTGATGGCCTTGTAGAGGTGTCCAGTGGGTAGCAATACCTGCTGCAGGGTATGATGGACACAATGATTGCTCCATTTGCTATTTTCTTTTTCTTTAGCCATTCTTGTAGATACTCCCTTGCCAGCCTATCAAAAATATGGCTCTTTTTGATAAGATAATGCATGCAAAATAATTTGTCTCATATCCATGTCAACTAGACTGGGACATGTTTTTGTGAAGATGTCATTGCCCCTGGAGTCAGACGAGATCTGGATTCAAGCCCTTGTTCTTTCTCTACATTACCTCTGCAATCTAGGATAAGTCATTTAACTGCCCTGGGCCTCACTTTCTCATCTAAAAATAAGCAGCTTGGACCAGATGATTTCTGAGGTCCCTTCTATTCCTAAATCTACATTCCTGGGTTAGACACATATTAGCTAAGTGACCTTGAGCATGTCCTTTTGAATTTTCTGAGCCATGAGTTCTCATCTATAAAATAGGAACATTAATATTTACACTACTTACCTAAAGTTTGTTGTAAGGAAAATGGTTTGTGAACTTTAGAGCACAATGGTTTTATTATGAGCTGTTTTCATTATTTCCTGTTATCATGGCTTCACCCTTTGGGCTGCTGGCCAGATCCTTTGACACTGTCCTACCCCCTACTTCTAAGCTACATGTTGTGTTCTTTCAAAGCTATAAAACTCTTTTTCCTTCCTCTCCTTCCAACTTCTTTCTCTCTCCAGAGGTGAACTGGGGATCTTCAGTCCAAGCTGGATCCTACAACATGGCCCTGAGCTACTCAGTAGGACTTAATGAAGTTGAAGAGCACATTAAGAATTACAGGTGACCAGGGCATCCTTTTATCCCCATGACCAATTGTTCATAAACACAGATTTTCCTGCCTTCACCCAGCTCTGAGAACCAGCAAGCAGTCAGTCAGCAAATTTAACATTTACCAGTGACAGGCACCGAACTAGGCTAGGTGTGTGAAGAACATAGCTGCTTCCCCAGAGCTTCCGAACTAAGATACTGACACTGAGTAAAGAAATGAAAAATTACAATCACTAATAGTATTTTATAATTAATCAGTATTTTATATTCCTATGACTACTCCGTGAATGTTGTCTTCTGCTGCCTCACTGGAGCACAAAAGGTAACCCTGGCTTCCTGAAGATGCCATGTTCTGGCAGGTTCTGTCTGCTGGCTAAGGAGAAGCCTGGCCCAGTGCAGACTGGCCTTGGGATGGATGTTCGGACCACAGCAACTCTGAGAAACCTTCTATTCAGCTGAAGAGGAATGTTAGAAGTATTCACACTGATAAAATGACAGGGCCTTGAATTTTTGAGATATTTGTATTCCTGCTGCTTAGGAGGTTCATTATATTGTTAAGTTGTTTCAGTCATGTCTGATACTTGGTGACCCTATTTGAGATCTTCTTGGCAGAGGTACTGGAATGGTTTGCCATTTCCTCCTTCAGCCCATTTTGCAGATGTTTCCTGAGGCAAACAGAGTTAAGTGACTTGCTCAAAGTCACCCAGCTAGTAAGTTTCTGTGGCAAGTTTTGAACTCAGGAAGATGAGGAGTCTTCTTGACTCCTGGCCTAGCCTAGCTGCTGAAGGAGACTCATAGTAGGTACTTAATAAAAGTTTTATTGACTGCCTGATTGTTTCTTAATGATAATGTCTATTTATACAATGACATATTTTTCACAAAGCTTGCACAGTTTAATTTCAGTTTAATTCTCTTAATGTGCCTGGGGTATAGGTCAGATTTTTGCAAATGAAGAAATAGATGCAAGGCATAAAAGAGGGAAAGTACCCATAGAAGTTCAACTTTAGTATCTGAGCAGTCACGTCATCCTTTGGGTCACTGACATTTTCTCCTTTTTGATTCTCAGACCCCAGTGCCTGGTCCTCACTGGGCCACCAAATTTCCGGCCAGCCCTGGTGGACTTTGTGGGCACATTCACCAGGAACCTCAGCCTGATGATCTGTGGCCATGTGATCATTGTGAGTGTCTGCCTCTTTTTTCTACTCTAGATCTGGGGTGGAAACAACCCCAGGCTGGGACAGTCACTTACCTGGCTGTTTTCTGCAAACTTCTCCAGCCCCAGGCTAATAATGGATGTGAGGGACTTTCCATGGAGCACATAGGAACACACATTTATGAGGATGTCATTCTCCTGCTAAAGAAGCTCTAAGGGCTCACTATTGACTCTAGTAGAAAATATAAATTAATTTCATCAGCATTTAAAACCCTTCATAATCTGGCTACATTTTATATTTCTGCTTTAATATAACATCACCAGTTGAAATCATGTTTTTTTTCCTCTTTTCTCACCTTCTCTTTCTCTCCATTTATTTCCTGCCTTTTCTCCCTTACTCCACATGGATCCAAATTCCAGCTTTGTCCTCTGTGGGACTTCCACCACCTGGACCTCAGTTTCCCTACAGTAAAATAAAGGATGGGGAGAATGAAGGACCGGACACTCCCTAAGAATCCCTTGAGACTCTAAAGCCTTTTCTCCTGCCTCCTCTTCTTTCCCTTTTCTTCTCCCTCCATTCACTAGGCCTGCCAGATCTGTGTCTTGCTGGGGCCTGCAGAGTTCTAGATAAGAGCCAACCCTGAGATAGTGTAGACTTCTCCAACGCAGCAGCCCCTGATTCTCTGGGGTGGGATGGGGCTCTCTCTTGCACTCCCACGGCAGGGACCTCGAAAACAGAGGATGCCAGAGCTCCGACTTATCTCCAATGGACACACAAAGTGGCTGAACAAAAGGAAGATCAAGGCTTTCTACTCGGATGTGATTGCAGAGGACTTGAGAAGTGGAGTCCAGATTCTAATTCAGGTGAAGTGATTGCTGGGAAAAAGCAGAGAGCCCCAACAGTGCTTACCCCTAACTAGCAGTGGGACACATCATTTTCCCTCTCAGGGTCTGCTTCTTCTGTGGATGAAGGAGGGTCCGGCCTGCTCTGAATGACCTTCCCTGAAGATTCCATGGCCATTCCTCTCAGTCTTTCCAGTGGGGAAGCTCTCTCTGGATTCTAATCACTCTTACAATGGGCTCTGCCTTTACTCTGCCATCTTGGCTCCACCTTCCTACTCTTGCAATGGGGATCCCTACTTGGTAGAATCATCCAATTAGAGCCAGAAGAGATTTTGCAATTTGTCAGGTCCAACCTCTTCAGCCTACAGATGAGGACACTGAGGCTCAGAGAGAGTAGGTGACTTATTTAGAGTCACACAGCTAGCAACTGCCTGAGAAATATTTGAACTCAGGCCCGTCTTTTATGTCCCATTTAGAGATGTTTTTGTTTTAGATGGTTTCCCATGAATTTTGGGAAGCTCAGTATGGGGAACAGTGGAGCTAAATATTTGGGGAAATTCATCCCTGACTCTTCATTATTAGAGTTGACTTTAATTGTGCCAAACCTGCAGTGCTTGATGCTGGATGCAGCATAAAAATGAATAGATGGTTCCTGCCCTCAACAAGCTTACCATCTAGTAGAGGAAATAATTTCCTGCACTAATTTAGGGGAACAGTCCAAGAATTATAGACTCTACAGACAGAAGAAAGCTTGGAGAGCATCTAAAATTTCATTTTAAAATGAATAAACTGAGACCCAGAGATAATCCAAAAGTTTTTGAACTTGACTCTGGGATGCATGTATGATAATTTGTATAAATTTCTAATTATGCTCATGTAAACCTGTGGTCATATTCAGAGTTTATGGGGATTAGAGAAATGTAGGAATGGCCAACTCATTATTAAACAATATGACTCTGATAATCCACAAAGCCAATAATGTGTGTGGATGATGGAGAGCTGGCAATATTTCTCTAGCTATTTCTTGAATACAGGCATCCGGTCTTGGAAAGATGAAGCCCAACATTCTGGTGGTTGGATACAAAAAGAACTGGCAGTCAGCTCACCCAGCAACAGTGGAGGATTACATTGGGATCTTACAGTGAGTTTAAGGGTCTTCAGGAGAATCAGTCCTTTCTCCCCATCAGCTCTTGGATCCAGGCCAAAGTGGGGAGGGAGGATGGCTGCTCTAGGTCAGGAGATTCTGAAGGCTTCTTAGGCATGGACAGAGAAAAGGAAAAAACTTCCTCACTATCTCCCCTACTCCCACCTTATTTTTTGACCTTAAGTCTCTGGGCAAAGACCCTCTGCAGTTAAACCTCTGAGAATGGCATGTTTGGCAAATAGGTCACATCCATGATTTTAATTGGGGAGCTATCTTAGGGCTAATCTATGGATCTGTTCTCTCAACTAAAATGTCCAAATCACTTTCCTACCTTAATGGCAAATGAAGCCAGAGTGGCATAAAGACTATTGTGCTGGGAGCCAAGACAAGTGGGTTTCCAATGTCCTTCCCTCTCTCATTTCCTTTCCTTCCTCCTCAGCATTCCCTCACCTCCAGAATATCATGGCTTCATCTTACCCTACCACCTCTTGCACTGAGAGGAAAGCAGATCTGACCCATTCATCATAATAAAGCCCTGGGGGACTTCCTATGTTTTTCTCCTTTCAATAACACCTGCTAGAAGAGGAGCTTAAAGATCCATTTGCTTAGCCTCCAGTATTTTCTAGGGGAGAATTTCCAACACAGCAGAAGTCAGATAGGGAGGATATGATAGCAGTTGGCCATCATCTGAGCATAAGGCTTTTCCTGTGAATGATACTTACATTCTCAACTAGAGTAAGAGGTCTGTGCTAATTTCCTGATTCATGAAACTCCAATATACAGTGGGCAGGACTGTGTTTATTCTTTTCCCAGTGATGCTTTTGATTTCAACTATGGTGTGTGTGTGATGAGGATGAGAGAAGGTCTCAACATCTCTGAAGTGATGCAAGCCCACAGTAAGTGCTGTCTTCTGTGTCCCAGCCACTCCCAGGCCACCAGGACAGTCTGTATTCAAGACCACCTCTCTGCTCTCTCTTGTAGTTAATCCTGTATTTGACCCTACCGAAGACCAGAAAGAAGCCAGAGCCAATGGAGCTAGGCCATCTGTCAGTGGTACTCGTTAGCCCCCTCTATGATTCAGCCTTCAGCGATCTGTCCACCTGTGGGGCAGTTAGCTGACTGGCCAAGGCCACATTCTCACATGTGCTCCCTCCTTTAGAGCCATGGTAGAAAAAAGGTCACTGAAAGGGCTGGTGATAGACTTGTCCATGACATAGTATATCTGCTTTGGGATGGCCCCCAGGGAGCCCTCACAGCCCTCCCACACCTATGTAGTCATGATCAAGGAGCAGGGAATGGGGGTACTTTTTGGTCTGTCAAAGGGAAAGGAGAAAAGGTTCATGGATAAAGGTGAGTGAGCCACCTGTCCCCCAACCACAGTCATAAGTGAGTATGTCTTTTATATTTTTTCTATTATCTTTGTCTATTATCTATATCTATTTTTTTCTAGTAAACCCAGAAGTTCTGGTGGCTGAAGAACAAGCCAGCACAATATTTCAATCTGAACAGGGAAAGAAGACCATTGATATCTACTGGCTCTTTGATGATGGAGGTCAGTAATCCTCACAGTACTAGGAGATTTCTGAGGGATGCCTCTCTGCCTCTCTCTTTGACATCTCACATCCCCTAATAGTTTCCTTTCCCCATCTTTTGGGGCCATTTTTACCATGTCTTTGACATGAGACAATAGTTTCTAGTAGAAAGGATATTGATCTTGGAATCCAATCCCGTCTTGTTGCTTGAGATTCCTGAGGCCTTTTGATTGATTCTTTCAGCAATTGGCTATGAAATTTTGGATGGATCCCCTTCTCTATATATTTTGGTCTTAATGCTGTGAAAATAGAAACAAATAGATGATTCTCAGTTTCTTGCCACTTAAAGCCTATATCATTAATCTTATCCATTCCCTTTCTTCTCAGAAATGTGCTGATAATAGAACATTATATAATCATAGAATTTTGGAGCTGAAAGGAAACAACTAATTCACAGACCTCCCCCATCCCTTATTTTTACATATAAAGAAACTGAAAACTAAGGATTAGAAGTGGTGAAATCTCTAATGTCTTTTCCAGATTTAACAATAATAGCATTTACAGAACTTTTACAAATATTATCTCATTTTGTCTTTACAATAATCTCAGGAAACAAGTATTATTATTATCCCCATTTTACAGATGAGGGAACTGAGGCAGAGGTTAAGTGACTTGCCCAAGGTCACATATCTAAGATTGGATTTGAGCTAAGATCTTCCTGATTCCAAGCCCAATGTCTATCCACTGTATCATCTTGTTGCCTACATTCTATAATTCTATAATTAAGTGAATTGTCCAAGGCCAAGACTTAGTTTCAAGACCCAAAACCAGAGCCAAGGTTTCAGTCAACTACGTTGCTTTCAAACTTTAAATGTCTTTCTTTTAATGAGGCTTCTGGTCTAGTCCCCTGAACAGAGTGTTGGAATTTCACAAAAGGTTATTGATTAAGTGACAAAATCTACATAGAAGATCCACAGGAGGCAGTAAAACACTGTGACTCAGCAAAGGCAGGTGAGCAATGGGCTGCTTGTGCCACTGGCTCTGATGTACTTTTGACTTCTTTTACTTTGGCAAGGGCTCACCCTTCTGATTCCCTATCTCCTTGGTCGAAAGAAGAGGTGGAACAAGTGTAAGATTCGAGTGTTTGTTGGGGGCCAGATCAACAGGATGGATGAAGAGAGAAAGGCGTAAGTGGGTGTGGATTGAGACATCTCTCTTGCCATAAGCCAATATCCTCTAAGTTTGGGGCATTTGAAAATACTCAAGGACCTGGTTATGGCACTCTCTGATGAAGCAGTGGTATGCTGATAGATGCTTAATAACTGACTCTCTGGGGGGGGGGGGCGGATTATACAGGATGCATCAGTTTCTTAGGTTGAGACAATCAACAGAACAATAAATTAAGTCCTGATCTATAGCATTTGCCAGTTTCCAAAGTGTAGATGCTCACAGAAAATTTAACTGTTGAAGTGGGTCCAGGACACCCCTGACTGTAAAGCAGGTCAGGGTAAGACTGTTTACGTCAATTCAAGTTAATAAGCATCTGTAAAGCATCTATTTATTATGTGTCATGTACTACGATGAATGCTAGAGTTAGAAAGAAAGGAAAAAAAGTCCTTGCTTTCAAGGAACCCCCAGTTTAATGTAGTAACAACATACAAAGAACTATGCATAATTTATCTAAACAAGATATAAACAAGATAAATTGGAGATAATCTCAGAGGGAAGGCATTAAGATTAAAAAGGAATGTAAAAGACTCCTTGCAGAAAGTAGGGTTTTAGCTGAGACTTGAAAACCATGGAAGCCAGAAGGCATAAATTAAGAAGAAGAGAATTCCAGGCATAAGGGGATGAGAGTCAGGGGCAGCCAGAGAAAATCCTTGGAGCCAAAAAATAGTTTCTGGAGCAAGGAATAACAAGAGGCCAGTGTCACTGTATCATCAGAGTTCTTTGAGGGGAATAAAATATAAGAAGACTGAAAAGGAAGGGAGGGGCCAAATATGAAAGCCAAACAGGATTTTATATTTGATCCTCAAGGTAATAAGGAACCACTGAAATTTATTGAATTGGACGGGGAGGAGATGGTGTGACATGGTCAGACCTATGTTTCACAGCTAAGAAGAGGTTGGACTGGAGTGAAAACACATATAAAGCAGAGGAGCTTATCAGAAAGCTAGAAGGCTATTGCAATAGCAACTCCAGTCACCCAAATAACCACACAGTGGGGACCTCTCACCTGTGAAGCAGTCCCACAGCAAAGGCTATAAACTCTAGTGCTAAGTGTTTGATTATTTTGAGATTCAAATTGTTCCTATTAGAGAAACATTTGAGAAATTGTTTTTGGTTTCATATCCCCTTTTCATACTTCTGAAAATGCCAGGTGCCAAGGACAAGCATATACCACTTCCACTGTGAGTTAAAGAACATAAGATGGGAAGTTCGAATTTGCTCTTAAAAACATATTAGTTATCATCTTGCTTGATTTATCAATGGGTGGAGGAAGGGAGGGACCAAAAGAGGGAAGGAGGGAGACTATTCAGAACTCAAAGGCTTTTAAAATGAATGTTAAAAATAAATTTATTTTTAAAAATGAAAATAAATTATATCAGAGGAATGTCATTTGTGAGGGAGAAGGTCACTCTTTCCCCTTGAGTAAGAAGTTAGTAAGGAATGGAGGGAGGTGAAGACTATAATCCTTCAGAGAAAGTGATAAGCAACTTACACTGGCCTCAGGGACATGTCATTCTGGCAGTTTCCACCCTTAACTTCTATATCCCAGCCTCCTTCTCTACCTATTGGCTTCATTGGAATTAGCTAGATTAGCTCCTCTACAAACTGTCTCCTTGCTCTCCCACTTTGTAGATAATTGTCCTTAAAAGGACAAATTAAACAATGTAGAATCACCTGTGTGAATGCTTTGAAGGCCTCTGATCTGCCTCTCCCATACACATGTATACATGCAAACATCTCCTTCCACTCCCAAACACACGACCTCCATTTAAACCAAGGCAGTCTTTTTCATAGAC
Organism: Myrmecobius fasciatus; assembly: GCA_023553655.1. Taxonomy (NCBI): domain Eukaryota; kingdom Metazoa; phylum Chordata; class Mammalia; order Dasyuromorphia; family Myrmecobiidae; genus Myrmecobius; species Myrmecobius fasciatus. The sequence goes on along the minus strand of JAJPUD010005012.1, from coordinate 33,445 downwards.
ACCAGTGGCTCTTGTCTGGACCGTTCCTTCCATCTGGATGGCCTTCCAACTCTATCCCCTCTATCTATACAAATCTAGCCCACTCTTCAAAACCCAACTCAAGCTCTTTATCTCTTCTGTGAATCCTTCCTGATCCAAAGAGATCTCTCCCTTTGTCCACAGCACAAAAAGTTAGAGCCCCCTAGCCAAAAAATTGAATGTTTTTTGTTGCATGTGGTGGAGTCTCCCTTTCCCATCAAGTCTCAAGTCACTTGAGGAAGGGAGTGTTTCTCAGTGTCTTTCACAGTGTTTGGCACATGATAAGCCTCCAGGGAAGTAGTATTTTAGCAATCTAAACACCCCCAAAATCATATGATAGAAAGGACTCAGCTCTGAGTAAGCTCCACATCACAAACTCCTGGCTCTGTACTCATTGTTTGCTTATCTTGAAACCCAAATATGTTCTTGTTAGAGGAACACTGGAGAAATTTTTGTTTGTTTGTTTTGTGTCCTCTTTTCATATTTTTGAAAATGCCAGGTGCCACAGCCCCAGCTGTGAGACGAAAACATAAGGAGATGGGGAGGGTGTGATTTGTTCTTAAAATCATATCAGAAGAGATTCACGGTTTCGGAATCAGACCTGCATTAACTCCTATTAGCTGTGACACCGAGCAAGTCATCATCTCTCTTTCTGTAAAAGAGGTTTTTGTAAAGTTTAAAGCACCATAGAAATGAGAGTTATTTTTATTACTTGATGAGTGATTGGGGAAAAAACAAAAACAACAAATCTACAAATCTGTCTTCACCTGCCTTACAGGATCATTTCACTGCTGAGCAAGTTCCGTCTAGGATTTCATGAAGTTCATGTCCTTCCTGACATCAATCAGAAGCCTCGGCCAGAACAGTAATGCTCTATATTTTGGAGCTTTGGGGCACAGGGACATGGTGGACATGGGTAGGAGCAACAAGCCCATTTTAAAGATGGTCTCAAATGAGATTCCACTCTGTGTGTGTGTGTGTGTGTGTGTGTGTGTGTGTGTTTATACATATATACACTTCAGTGGAAGGATGGTAGATCTTTCAGTGGTGAGATTCAACTTCTTAGCATCCTGGGCAAGTTACAGAATGGCAGATAAAGGTTTGACCTGGGGAAAAACTACCTAAGAGAGCTGTCCAAAAGAGGAATGGACTCTCTCTAGTGGAATTTCTTTCTCTGGAGATCTTCAAGCTAAGGTGGGTTGACCATCTGCTAGATGTTAGATGTACACTGGATTCTTTTTCAGGTCCTTATTGGATTCCAACTTGAAAATTTGTGATTCTCTAAAAGAAAGGAAGGGAAAACAAGCATCTGATGCTGTTAATTACAGTGGTAGTGGGCTTAGTGGTGGGAGTGTGGGGGGGTTCTTTGTGGTTTCCTCTGTCTTTCTGAATATTACTGCCTAGGCCTTTCTTCAAGGCACACCTGCAGGTAAGACCTGGCTGAAGTTTAAGTATTTATCAAGTGGCTCTTAGCTTAGTGAAAAGGGCACTAGATTTAGCATCAGAAGACTTAAGTTTGATTGTTGTCTTTTCTACATACAATCTTGGTCAAATTCCTTTCTTTCCCTCTCTAAACCTTGGGAAAGACATTTAAAAATCTTTTATAAAAGGAGGACATCAACCAGATGATCTTTAAATGTCTTTTCCTTCTCCAAATCCAATGATCTCAATATATGCCAGTTTACAGCTGAGTTTTTCCCGTTCAGAAACCTTTCTTCCAGTTTAAGCAAGCATTTATTAAGTACCTACCATAGGCCAAGACTCTGTGCTAAGGGAAGTGCAGACAAAAGTGGAATACTTTCCTGCCCTCAAGTGGGGCACAATTCTAATGGGGGAAATAACAGGAACTTAATAAATTTATAATAAATACAAAATATATTTTTAAATGAGCTCAAAATAATTTGAGTAGTGACAATACAAAGAGGGGAGGAGGGGAAGGAAGAACAGGGAATGTTTCATATAGAAGGTAGCATTTGTACTGAGTTTTGGAGGAAACCGGGTTTTTCAAGACAGAATTTACCCATTAAAAAGCATTTTAAGCTATGGGATGTTTCAAACTCCAAGACTCAGTCAGTCCCTCAGCTTCCTACTAAGACTGTCTTTGAGGGACTGTCTGTCCAAAGAAATGAATGGTTTCCTAGGCTCACAAATTCCTAAGCTTTCTCCAGCCTTGGAACTGCTTCTTGTTATGAGATGCTCTTAGTAAGTTTAGGAATAGGAGGACCCTATCCCTAATTCTCAGGTAATCTGACTTTATATTTATTCTTTACTTTCCCCACCAGTGCTTGGAAGTTGGAAAAAGAAGGAGTTTTTTGAGAACAAGGATGAATTGGTCAAGGACCATCCTCTCCATAACATAACAAGTGTACTCCTAAACTAATATGAAATCAATTGGCAAATATGTATTAAAGCACCAACTAGGTGCTAAGCACTATGTTAGATGCTGGGAATTTTTAACTTAAATTTTAATTTAGTAGACAGTCCTTGCTCTCAATTAACTTACATTCTTTTGGGGGAGAAAGATGTATTCATATAAGCCCATATAGTACGAAGTAAATGTGAGGCAGGTTGGATGTGGTTATCCGTGCCCATAATCTCTTCAGCTGGGGAAGCTGAGGCTGGTGGATCACTTGAGCTAACCACCTGGTTGCCTAAAGAGGGAAGAGCTAGTCCTGAGCAGAAATGGAGCCTGTCAAAGTTTCCATGCTGATCAGCAGTGGGATTGAGACTATGATTGGCTTCTGCACATCCAGTCTGAGCTGGAAGTTAGGAGACTCATGGAGAAGCTGACATTATGGAAAGGTCAGAGCTATACAAAAGATCTGAAAAGAATTATTATTTATTTGAAACTTTTTGCTGTGATTCCTTTAACTGGCATTCTACCCATACCCCCTACCTGCTCCACCTCTAGCCAGGCATTTAAGATAAAACCCAGTTCAGAACACTTTGATTCAAATCATTTTTTAGAAATGTGCAGGCTGTATAAAGCAATGTCTTCCTGTACCCCAACCTTTTACTCCCTAGTCTTTTGTATCCCTACCATCCTCAAACACTGACCTGAGAGGAAGAGGAAGGGGGAAGGATGGAGCAAAGAAGGGAGGTAATCACAGTCTATAACAAAAAGCTCTAGAACTGGCATAGAAAATCTGGGCTCAAGTCCCAATTGACCCATAGAAGCTGTGTAACCTAAAATGAGAATAATAATGCTTTCTTATCACAGAGTTCTTAGGGAGATCCAATGAGACAATAAATGTAAATCTCATGCCAGCTGTTATCATTCAGAAAAAAAGAAAGAGGGGAAGAGTGAAAGGAATGCTTCAAGATCTGTTGGGTTGGATAAATGTGGAGGGATGGTATTGAGTCTTTTAGAGGCTGCTAGATGGCACAGTGAATGGAGTGCTAACCTAGAATCAGGAAGTTGTTCAGTCATTTCATCTGACTCTTCATGACCCCACTTGGGGTTTTCTTGGCAGAATACTGGAGTAGTTTGCCATTTCCTTCTCCAAATAATTTTACAGATAAAGAAACTGAGGCAAACAGAGTTAAATAACTTGCCCAGGCTCACAGAGCTAGTAAGTGCCTGAGGCCAGATTTGAACTCAGGAGATCTCATGTTCCTGACTCCAAGCCCAGCACTCTATTCCACTACACCGTCTAGTTGCCTTAGGCTTGCAAGGTCCTTGGCTACTTCACTTATGTCTAACTCAGTTTCTTCAACTGTAAAATGTGAATAATAATAACATTTACCTTGCAAGGTTGCTGTCAGATTCTGATTGCTTGGCATATTGTAGCTATCATAGAAACACTCATTCTTTTTGTCTTCCTGTCCCCTCTGCACATCATACCTCCCTTCATCTCCATCCTCTTACTCCCTGGTACACAGTGAAGGCAGAGTTTCTCACATTCTTTCCTCTGTCTTCAGCACCAAGCGGTTTGAGGACATGATTGCCCCATTTCGACTGAATGATGGCTTCAAGGATGAGGCTACTGTTAATGAGATGCGACGTGATTGTCCCTGGAAGATCTCAGATGAGGAAATTAATAAAAACAAAATGAAGGTAGAGTTGGCAAGGGCATTTCTGAGTTGATGCCATGGAAGGGGAGGGGAAAGGGCAACTGGGGAATTGGGATCCGTCCCACCTTCCTCTTTTCAGGACATCTGGAGCAAATTAGCTGGACTAGTTTTAGTATAAATCAAGCCATGCTCCCAGTTTTGTGCTTACATGGGCTGCTGGCCTTCATTTGACCCCTCCATCTCTCCTCTATCTCTTCTTCCTAGGCTGAGTGATAGGATAGGGTGGAATCAAATTGAATTGAATCTTATAGCTGAATAAAATGTTAGATATCATCTAAGCCAACCTCTCCTTTTACAATGCTTCCTTAGCCCAGAATTTGGCCTAGAATCCAAAGGGAGTTAGCAGCATGACTAGAACAAGGATGTGGGATTCCTGGGTCCAAATCCAATGCTTCTCCCCCCTTTTACCATGCTGCCTTCTCTACTTTTTAGAGGTTCCCCTAAGATGATGGCTAACATCTCATACACATCCCCACTCCCTACAAATCTTCCCTCTAATCAGTTTATCAGCAACATTTATTGATTACTCTTGGTGTCCAGAGACCTTTCTGAGGTACTGGGGGTAGAAGGAGATAAGAGAAATAAAAAAAAAAATTCAGTCACTGACAAAACTAATAATCCAGTTGGGAGACACAGGATCCCCACTCAAACTTTTTAGTTGTTTAAGTATACATGCAAAACAACATGCAAAAAAGTATAAATTAATAGACTTCAATTATATCAATGTTTAATAAGAGATGATTGGTGTCAATCAGGGAAGGCTTCCTGAAGGAGCTAAGTTTGGCGATTAAATTCCAAAATTTACTGAAATTTCTCTACCTCTCTAGGAGACCAGAGAGTACATATTCATTTAGACCAGCAGTTTTTAACTGTTTTTGTGTGATGGACTCCTTTGGCAACTGGCAGAACTACAAACCTTTGTTTAGAATGCTTTTAAAAAAATACACAAAATATATAAATTATTTTCATAAAAATAAACCATAAACTAAAAAAGTAATCCTACTGAAATATAGTATCAAAAGATTAAAAAAAAGTAATGGATCTCAGGTGAAGAACCCTATTACTTAAATTAAGACAAACACCCCTTGATGGGCTGCTGTCCACTCCATGGATGCTGATAAGTTTTATTCTCCCCTCAGTCACTTCGGCAGGTGAGGCTGAACGAGGTTCTGTTGGATTACTCCCGAGATGCTGCTCTCATAGTCATGTAAGTCAAATCTGACCAGATTGAGGGGCTTATCTCAAGCCAAGGAAGGAAAAACTTACCTCTCTGGCTCAAAGGCATAAAGGGCCATGATCAATTGACGATTCTAATATATTGATGAAAAGGTTATCTATTCCAGCTCTCATCACAGAGCACTACAGCTGAATTTGCTGACCCATAAGCCCCTCTTCAGGCTGCAGAATAACTGAATCTAGTGTTTTTACTTCATCTCTGTCTTTTCTCTTTTCACATTAAATTGGCTTCAAAACTGAAATCTGAGGTTCCCCATGTTTTCTAGTAATACAGCCTACTCAGGAAGAGGTACACTTTGCTGAATCATCTCTCCTATCACTTTTGTCTTGTCTAATATTATCTGTAAATCAGGGACTTGTATCTAGCTCATTTGTTCTAATCTAAACCTCTTCAGTTCAATACATCTTACTCACTCACACACTCCAATTACTCATTCATTCAATCCATTCTGTCCAAAACATTATACTTGTATTAAGGGAGTTGCAAAGATGAATAAGAGATGGAATTTCCCTTCCCTCAAGAAGCTTCCAGTCTAATAGGAGAAATATTATAAATATACATAATTCAAAGCAGAATGAAATTGATAAGTGCACAAGAACTTAAGGCACAAAGCATGATGGAAGTTTGGTGGTAGGATATATTACTTTTAGAGGGACCTGAAGGAAAGACAAGAGTTGGATGAGTGAAAAGATCTACTAGGACCACCAGAGATGTACAGCTAGAAACTGCCAGCTTAAGTCCTCTGGGAAGATTGCCAAACAGGTGCCTCTTCTATATTTTTCTCTTGAGCTACAGGCTGGAAAGAATCATCAAGCAACATATGACTTATATGTCTCAACTTCTGAGTCATTTCTCATTGATTCTGGCAAGGGTAGCATGAATAATTAGGCAGGTGTTCATACCTTGTCCAAGGCCCCATTGTTCAGGAAGCTAGCTTTGATCTGATTCTGCCATTTACTACCTGTGACCTTAGAAAAGTTATATAAACTCTCTGGGCTTCTGTTTCTTCATCTGTAAAACTGGATGTGTGTGGAATTGATAATCTGCTAGCTCCAAAACCTATGACTTTATGACATTTTTCTCTTAGGAGTTCCCTTAGGACATAATATTGAAAAGTATTTACTTTTCAATAATATCCTGGGTTCAGAATGAGGTGCAATACTCTTTGCAGGGGGTTAAGGGAGTAGGACAGAAGCTTTATAAGGCAATGCAGAGGCATGGTGGGGCACATGAGTATAGAAGGAAGGGAACACCCTCTCTGTGGCTCCTGTGATTGAAGTCAGTAACAGACTCTTGGTATCTCAGATCTTGGATTTACCCTAATTCAATATCCTATTCAACATCTCCTTAGAAATCAGAGCTAGTGAATGCAGAGCATTATCTATATGTCTAGAACTATTGCTATTGGTATTCTTTTTATTATTATTACCATTCGGGGAAAAGGTAGGGAGAGAAGATAGATCCTACACTATCCCCTAGTTATTTTGTAGTAGTGGTGGTGGTGGTGATAGGATCTAAGAACACATAAAGCAGAATATGAGATGTCACACATTTAGAGTGGAAGGAATCTTAGAGGCATCTAATCCAACCCAGTACCTTCATTTAACAAAAGAAAACACTGGAGCATCTAGTTCCAACCTAATTTCTTCATTTCATAGATGAGAAAACTGAAAACTGTGCCTAAGGTCACACAGGTATTGAAAGAACTAGAATTTGATCCAAGGCAGGCAGTTGGAACAGTGCATAAAGTGATTAATTTTAAGTAGGGAAAAACTGAGTTCAAAATATATCTCAATTACTTCTTAGCTATGTGACCTCTGTGTGCTTCAGTTTCTTCATCTATAAAAAGGGGGTAATAATTGCACCTACCTCTCAAGATTATTGAGAGGATGAAATGAGATATTATAAGGTTCTTTAAAGCCCTATAAATACTAGCTATTATTATTATTACTACTACTACTACTACTACCAGTGCTCAGAGGAAATAGAGGTAGACTGGGTTTGGTAGAAACATGAAGGCATGGTTGGAAGGGTTGAAGAGAGTTTGGTGGGAGGTAAGCCCTTTCTATAATGAAAAGAGCCAGAAAACCTGGATTCAAATCCTGGCTCTATCATTGACTGACTATGGTCTTGAGCAAATCATATGTGGGCCTTAGTTTCATCATATATAAAATGAGGGAATTGGACTGGATGTTATCTGAGATCCCTTTCAGTTCTAACTTCTGAATCCCAAGAGAAACTAGGCATTTTCCCAATAGGCTAGTTAACACTTTCTAGATTTCTTCAGGCAAAATAAAGGGCAAAAATGAATAAAGGTAGACATGAATACCTTGAGACTGTGTCTCTTAATCTCTCAGAATAGATTATGTCCTGTCTCTTTCCTAAAAATGCCCTGAAATGAATGGTGCATTGTTAGGGACTAGTATAAAGACATCTTTAGTCTAATTTCTCCCTGGGCTACTCCATTTGCTGTAGTTTTGTGGGAGTCGTGCCTAAAGAAACAGGCAGAGGATTTGAGGTTTAGCTACAAGTCTCTGGCCAGTACAGAGCACATGAATCAACTCAGAAGGAGTTTGGCCAGAGGTAGTAGATTGATTCTTAGGAGGGAGGAGCACATAATATTAGAAAGTACTGATTTATCTTATTATATACAATAATATTCTGGGTTCAAAATGAGGTACAATTCTCTTTGCAGGAGGTTAGGGGAGTGGGACAGAAGTATTTGTAAGGCAATACAGAAGCAGAACATTGTCTAGGGAAGGGAAATAATAAATATCCACTTGGGAAGAAAGCATTAATTATATACTAAGACAGCTATTCAGGTAGGTATACAAAATTATAGCCTGATGTAATTTGCTTTTATTTAAGCTTGTTTGCCCTCAAAACTCGAGTCAGCCACTCAAGTCAGGACCCATAAATCTTTATTCCAAAGACCAATACCACAGTTGGGAGCTCCAATCCAAGGACCTAATTTGGAAACCCAAACAATCATTCATATTGACTGCCTGAGCAGTGTCTGAAAGCTTGTAGAACAAGTTACTCCTAGGAGTATACAACTACCCACAGCAGTGGGCCTTGGAGGTCACAAAGGACAATGGGTTCACATTCTGTAAGACTATCTTTTTTAGCCATGACAATAGCAATGACTATCAAATCCTCTAGCAATAAGCTCTATGAGTTTCCTGCTTCTAAGCAACCCTGTACAAAACTGTTTTTAATCTTTAAACTCTCTAGGGAGGAAAATTCCACAGTTTCCCCTTGTGACTCTGGGTCTTTTCCCAGAAGGAATCTAATTTACCAGAGTCCAGTGACATAGCTAATTGATCAACTGATTGATAAATCAACAAGCATTAATTAAGTGCTTATTGCGCATTATACCAAGCCCTGAAGATACAAAGATAAAAGTAAAACAGCCCCTAGCCTCAAAGAACTTATATTCTAATGAAGAACATCATTATATATATGATATATATTGCATATTATGTGTATATATATATATCATATATGTAATGAAGGACATATTATAAATAAATAAGTACATTCAAGATATATTGAAATGGATATGATATGATTTTGGGAGAGAATACTAGCTGCAAGGTGGATATAGAAATTTTTCAATAGAAAGTGATACTTGAGCTGAGTATTGAAGGATACTTGTTATTTGAAACTTTCATCATACTTTCTGGTTCCAAAATATATTCTGATAATTAGCTCATATTTAGTGAGAAAGATGATTTTTCACTTCCCCCATTTTACAGGTAAGAAAACTGAGATAGAGAAGGCCTTGGCCAGAGGTATAAGAGGGAGTCTTGATTCTCAGTTTATAATAAAATTTACTTCCCTAAAATTTGAAAATAGCCACAAGTAACTTTTTTCATGTTGTCCCTGAAATAATATTTAGAGATCCTATGTCCCAAATTATTTTTTGCCAAGAGTGGCTAATTATATAAGCAAGAAATTCCTTTCATTGGATCAGAAGAGGAAGTGATAGGGGAGGGGCAGGGAGAGAAGGGAATTTGATTCTAGGGATCAAATAACCTGACTTTGGTTGTATTCCTGGGCAGTAACAAAAAGATTGCCTGACTGATATGTAGATTGGATCTTGGGATTTCAAGATTATAGATTTAGAATTGAAAGGTGCCTTAACCCCTTATGGAAGTTCCCTCTTTTGACAAAGTCGATTTCTACCAGTTACCTGGGATAAAAGAGGGAGGGGTTTATCAAATTGATCAGAAATTTTCTACTCACCTTTACTACACACAGTTGAAGAAACGGAGGCCCAAAGAGCATAAATGTCCCGTCTAAATGACATAGGAGAGAATTAAGTGCTCATTATTTGATTAATACCCAAGATTGTAAGGTGACAGATTCCAAATTTCAACCTATCTCCTCTATCTTCCAAATGAATTCATATCTATATGCCTCACAAGCAAATGAAAAAAAACAATTTGACATGATTAGAGAAGACAGTCTCTTCTCTTAGTCCCCACCTCATTTGCTAATAATTTAGAAATACAATGGCTCCAGATAACCTTAGAAGGCCTAAGTTCAACATATTGCCAAATGCTAACTTGGAGTATGTAAAATCCCAGTGTGCATTTTCTTCAATTATGTGTGACTACCCAAAATTTCTGGAAGGGCTGAAGATTGTGTTGTGGTTCATGGCCATGGTCAATGCCAAAGTGATTTCAACAACCATCCTCCTTTCTGTACTATACCAGACCCTAGCATGCACTGGAAAGTACAGTGGGTTCAGTCTGAAGACCTGAAGACCTGAATAACTCTGGGTTTCAGTTTCTTTATTGATAAAATGATGGAGTTTGAAATTCCTTCCAGCTCTATAGCTACAATCCTATGACCTCTAAAAGCCTCAATTTCCATATTGGTAATGTGAAGGGGTTCAATTAGGTGATCTCTGAGATCCCTTCTGGTGATCCTTCACCCTATTGCCCTCTTGTCAAAGGAGATGTGACTGCAGAGGATGACTTGACTCCAAGTGAAGAATCTTTAACAAGTTCTATGGCATTTGGGTAAGGGAAGATTTAAGGGCAGAAGGCCCCAAATATCCAAAATATTCTGGCCTGCTCAAATTATAGTATGTAGGTGACTCCTAATGTCTTCCTATATATTATTAGATCAATTCTATCCATAGAGCAATGCTCACATTTTCCCAAGAGCTTAAATAATAATTCAACTAGGGTCATGGTGCTGTTATGATGTCACTACATAAAAAAAAAAAAGCTTAAACATTTGGCTAAATATTCTATAATGAAGTTAAAGGTAAGAAAGATTATTAAAATGATAGAAATTCTAAAACTCTGCCAGCTAATATATCCCTGTCAGTTTTCAAGTGGTCATCCAGAGGAATTACTGGCAAACGAAAAAGAACCAGCTGGGTTTTCTCTCTGAAGTTAGCAGCCTAGTGTTTGCAGAGCACCATGTGAGTGATTTGAATGTGGTAAAGAGACAATAAACTCACTTTTTGTGTTCAAGGGCCCTATATTTAATGGAGATGGGGTGGGGTGGAGAATGAGGGGATGGAAATGGGAAACAGGACAAGCTATATAAGAACCACAGAACTTAAATGTATACCCAAGTTATCACAGCTTTACTGAGCTACACATGCGGGTGCCTGGAAAAAGATACTGAAATGATCTCAGTGACTCATAGTTAGGATTTGTCTAGACTTTATGAAGAAAGAGATAAATTTTGAGCAAGTCCTTGAAGAAATAGGAAAGCCATGAAGAGGAGAGAGAGAAAATATTTCCAGAGAATGGAAAGTGGTGTATGAGAAGCCAGATAAATTCTATGGAGGAGGCAATAAGCCCAACTACCAGACTGAAAGACAAAGTAAGAAGCTGAGTATAAATGGGGAAAAGTCATTTAGTAACTCCTTTTTTATTATTCTCCTGTCTTACAGAACCTTACCAATAGGAAGGAAGGGCAAATGCCCAAGTTCCCTATACATGGCTTGGCTGGAGACACTGTCTCAGGATCTGAGACCTCCTATCATCCTGACCAGAGGAAATCAAGAAAATGTTCTGACTTTTTACTGCCAATAAGGCCAAGATGGGACTTCAACTCTTGCTACAACTGTCTTTGTATGGGAACTAGCTGGTCCTCTTTCTCAGGCACTGAGGATTTATGTTTATACAGCAGTTTAAGCAGAAACCAATGACACCATAATAAGCAGCTTTCCAAGCACTGACTCAACTTTATTTCCCTTAGCCAATGTGTATCTTAGCTCTTATCTTAGGGCAATGCTTCTTAACCTTTTTTGAGCCAAAGACATCCTTTACCAGAATGAGCTACAGACTCCTTCTCAGAATAAGATTTTTAAACATAAAATATGTAGGATTACAAAGGAAGCAAATTATATTGAGAGGTAGTCATCAAAATATTAAAGTCTAAGTTCATAGATATTATATCAAGATGCTCTGCCTTATGGTCATCATAGATTGAGAAATTATTAGAAGGTACCAAATAAGGGAGGTGGGTACAGTGTGGTATTTGGAATTATCTTGATCTACATTTTTTTTTGAGGTTTTCTTTTACTCATCATTATAGCTATTTTAAATTTATAATGTATTTTCAGTGCAAAGATCCTGGGTCAAAGTCACATGTGTGTTTGCTGGTATTTTTTTAAAGTACCTTTCAATTTAGTCCTTCTACTGTGGAATCAGGAAAAAATCATCTGGATCACTGCATTATCCAAAGACTCTTAGAAGCTGGTGTTGTAGCAAGAATGGTAGTTATAATGTCAAGAGAGCTTGGGTTCAAATCCCAATCTATCACTTACTACTTGAATGTATTTAGAGTCATTTAACCTCTCTTGGATTCAGTCTCTAAAGCTGTGAGAGGAGCCCAATTAAGTGACCTTTAAGGTGCCTTTCAGTTCTAAATCAATATCCTGAACAATTCTGTAATATTTTTTCTCTAGTGATCTTTCATCCAATAGATTCTCACTTGGGTTTGTTCTCTGACATTGATTTATTTTACAAAAACAGCCCAGTTCAGCATGGTGACTTAATCATCTCCAAAGAAAAGGAGGAAGCTGCCTATGAAACCTTGGTAGCAATCAAGAAATAAAAAGGAAAGAAACAGGATAAAGGGAGGACGCAAAGGAAAAGTAGCCTAAAAATTATGTGATAAAATATATAAGAACTAATGGAGGGGCAGCTAGGTGGTGCAGTGGATAGAGCACCAGCCCTGAAGTCAGGAGGACCTGAGTTCAAAATCTGGTCTCAGACACTTAACATTCCCTAGCTGTGTGACTCTGGGCAAGTCACTTAACCTCAATTGCCTCAGCAAAAAGGGAAAAAAAAAAGAAAAAAAAGAACTAATGGAAGGAAAAATTGGGATGTGTGAAAAAATTGGAAGAGGTGAGAGATCTGAGGTAAGGTTTAAAGTGTCTATATAGCAGAGGTGACAAAGTAGGAAGAGAGGAGTAGAAGAGAAGAAAGTGACAAGACTAAATATAAGTGCAATGATGAGAGAGACCAGAGTTGACCCCAAGGAAGAGTAGGTGAAAGATGAATGGGTAAAAGGGCAAAGAATTACCACCAAATCCAAAAGAATGAGAAGGGAATCAATACAGTGGTAAAAAAGGGGGGGGGTATATTATAGGAGTCAGAAGCAAAAAATAGTTTAGAAAGATGAAAAAATAAAGGCAATTGAATATGGCTCAAAAAAGGCTAATAGAAACAGTATAGTTAACTTTCAAACACATATTCTCCTGGCACCATCGTCAAGTATAATATAAGACATGGGATATGTGGCATATGGTTTGAAAAGGCTTGAATTAGGAGTCAGAAGAGCTGGCATCTACCAATGGCTCTGCCCTTAAATAGCAGTATGATATCAGGCAAGACATTTTCCTTCTCTGACCTTCAGTTTTCTCCTCTAAAAAGTAAAGAGTTTAAGCTAGATATTCTCTCAGGTCTTTCAGCTTTAAGATTTCATGATTCTGTGATCTAATCAAATAATAAAGGGGGCAGCATGGGACAGGGCTTAGAGTCAGGAATACTGGGCATATACTATATATATGATCATGGCCAAGTCACTCAATGACTCAATGTCCAACATTCATCTCTAAGAAATCAGTTCTCAAACTTTCAGGTCTTAGGACTTCTTTACACACTTTAAAATTATTAAAGACTCCCAGAGAGTTTTTGTTTATGTGGATTATGTCTATTGATATTTATTAGAAATTAAAATAGCTTAGTGTTAATAGTAAAAATAATTTTGGCTTCAGTGATTCTCTGTACCACATTCTGAGAACCATTTGATTTAAAAAAAAAAAAAAGTTACCAATCTACATCAGTGGAGGAAATTACCACACTGAGACTCCCTTACTGTAGTAAAGTCTAGATGTTAATCCCCCTCCTAAAAGATATGATATAATGAGACTGAATTGATGAGTTGATTATATTAGCCTATTAGTTTTTATCCAGATAACTTAAAAAGGAAGTAGAGTGATATGATTGAGGCCAAGTATGAGTCTAAGTCCCAAATCCCTTCCAGCTTTAGATTATGATCCTTTAATCCTTCTTCCTTCTTACCTGCTCAGTGACAGAATAAGAAATTTATACAGGCAGAGAAATGGTGTGTAAATTGCATAACTACTGTACCGTATCACTTTCCCTCTGAAGGCACAGTTCCTACTTAACTATGCAGACTTAGATCTCCCCATCTGAGTTGAAGACTTGAATTATATTAGATCCTGCCATTGACTCTTACTGCATAGATCAACATTGTTTGGATATATAGATCCTGTTATAAAATCCCAGTGGCTTCATAGGAAAGTCACAGGTAGCACCAGCTGCTGGGCTTTTCGGGTCTCCTTTGAAAAAATTTCAGAGAGACAAGGGCAAGAATCTCCAGATCTGGAGACATGGAAAGCTTTGAAGCTGTTCAGAGGAAGAATGAGGAAATTATAGAACCATTTGAGCATCTCACTTGTGAAACTGGATTTGAATCACCACTCTGCCACTTACTATCTGTGTTCTTGGACATAATAACTTCCCTAGGTCTCAGTTTCCTCATGGGTAAAATTAGGGCATTATCCTTAGAATTTTCTTCCAGTTCTAAATTTTATATATATATATATGTGTGTGTGTGTGTGTGTGTGTGTGTGTGTGTGTGTGTATGTAATAAATTTATAATCCTGTGATCTTAATAGGAGATGATTTTATTGGTAGATAATGCTTCCTTTGTGAAAAGGCATGGAAAATGTACATAGCCATAACTCTGTATAATTGAGGATAGGAGTTCTCATTTAGTTCATTTTCTTAAGAATAAGAAGCAAAGAAAGTGAGCAGAGAGACTACCCCTTTAAAGCAGGAAGGGTTATTCTTTAAGGTCTGTGGACAGAAACCAGGCCATTAGCAAATGCATTAATTCAAATGCTTAGTGGATCTAATAGCATGCAAATAAAACCTAGATTTCAGGTTTACTCGTTTCCTCTGAGATAGGCAGATTTTCTGGTTTGATGAGTTCTAAATCTTGGAGGAAAAACAGAAAGGACCGCATTGAGAGAGGATCTGTCAGTGGCCTGGGAGGGCACTGTTTTCTCTGAAAGAAGGAATGGGGCTGGCCTAATTCACTTGAAATTGTGGATGCCTTCCCACCTGCAAAGAGGAACTTTGGGGGGAAATAAGGCAGACTCAGGCCAGTCTGGGCTGAAAAATGCTTTAGAAAAAACATTTCTCATGGAAACACTGAAGTAAGGGCCAAAACAAAACTAAACCAAAAAGGCTCATTCAGTGCTGTCTGAGTATGGCTAAAGACAACAGAAAAATTCTGCCAAATTCTGTAGTATAAGCAAGAGTAGTAGTTCAGGGAAAAGCCAGCCATCAGATGTAGTCATCTGTAATTTGCCAATCTGGACAGAAATTCCATACTCTGAAAGTATGAATATAGTTTAAAGAACCCATTTTGCTGAAGAGAAACCCACACCCTGCACAGATGCTAAAAATACCCCTGTGAGCTCTAGTTACAGTAGCCAGACCTCTATTGAAGGGCAGAATGGAAAAATGGAGGGCAATAAGGGACAAATTTCTAATGGCTAGACCAAGCTGACAATTCCAATTTTTTTGAAGTGGAAAAAGGAGTCATTTTGTAAAATGTTAGAAACCTCTAAAATCAAAAATTCTACTTGTAAACAAAGTAGCACATCTGATCCTAAGAGCTGAAGGAAACATGAAATGTAAACTGAAAACTAAAAGCAATGTTTGTATTTTGAGGTAAAAAGTCAAGCATTATCAAGGCTTTTGAAACTGCTAGTGAGCCAGAGGAGTTGAGTGGAAAGCAGGAGGAACATGTGCTTTGTGCTGGACATCTGGGAACCCAAGGTTCAGCTGAACAGGCTCCAGAATGGCTGGCCAGAGTACAAAGTACAACCCTTGTTTACATACTGGAAGGGAAGAACAAGTTAATGCTGAGTGTAACAATGCAGTAAGCCTGGGATCATCATGTGTCTCCCATTGTGGTCTGAGGGTGCCAAGTGTATTCTTTGGATTGAGAATTTAAGTCTCATAGATTCTTCCCCTATTCCTAACCCCCACCCTAACCCCATCTCAGTTCTCTTTGACTTGTGGAAATCTAGTAGGGATTGAGGGAGTGTTATTCTGCTTAATTAAATTTGGTGGATATTTTCTTGAAAAAGGACTAGAAAATACTTTCCTCCATCTCCTCCTCCACTTCCTCCCCTTCCCCAAGGCTTATCAGTATAAGGAGAATTCCAAAGATATTGCAACAAAACAAAACAATATCATGGGACATTTTGTTGTTTATACCAAGTTACTACTTAGAAATGGATTTGATGAATTAGAAAAAAGCAAGACAGAGGAAGGCATGCACATAGGGTCAACCCACTTATAGCTTTACTTTTGTTTAGTTGTGTCTATATCTTTGTGACCCCATTTGGGATTTTACTGGCAAAGATACTAGAGTGGTTTGCCATTTCCTTCTCTAGGTCATTTTATAGATGAGGAAACTGAGGCAAACAGGATTAAGTGACTTGTCCAGTGGTGCACCACTAGAAAATGTCTAAAGCTAGTTTGAACTCTATCCACTGTTCCATCTAGCTTCTGCCCCTTCTCCCCACCAAATAAAATACATTTTAAAAAATTCACTTACTTTTGAAATAAGACAAACCATTTGCTATTCAGTACTTGATAGAGGGGGCCATAGGTATCAAAAGCTTCCAAACACCAAGAATCATTTATTTAGGGAAAACCCTTAGTCTTTCCCATCCTTTCTCTTCATTTTTCTTATCACTGGCTTGAGAGAAGTTTCCATAGGTGGATGGGTATACCCCTTGACATAAATCCCTTGATTTTGATATAAGGTCCTGATTTAAAGTTTGGTTTCCTATAATGTTCCTTTGCTATGCTAGATGGCCGTGAACATTTTTTTAAGAGATAGATGACAGTCAATTATGAGAGAGCTATAATTATAAAGCTCCTTTTTACTTGGCCAAGATTTCAGAAACAGCCACAAAAGTTCAAGTTTCTAGTTGCAGTTTGATTTATCTTTGACAACCCTAGAAACCAAATAAAAACATTGCATGTATTATAAAAACAAAACAAACTACAGTTTCCTCTTTCATTTGGAGTTCAGGATGCAGAGGGGTCAGAGACACAAGAACAAAAAACAAAGCCTGGGATGAGTTTTTATGCAGACAGGAAGGCTGAGTGGTTTCTTTCTTCAACACAAAATCAACTTTTTCCCTATAAGTCCCTTTCTTTTCTTGACCTTCACTGTGCAGTTGAAAAATGGAGATACTTTCTTTGCCATTCCTGTCCATTGCTCCTTTTCTTCTCTAAATTTCAGAATTCATTAGTACAAGTTGAAGATTTCCCTTATGTCAATTAGCTTTGTTGACTGAAGTGCTAAGTAATATTTTATATTCATTCTTCAGGGATTCAAGGAACCCATGATCTCATAGGATTAAAAATTGGAAAGGGCATTAACAATCACTTATTCCAATACTTTCGTTTTACAAATAAGGAAATTGAGATCCACAGAAGCTTCAAAATTTAGCCAGTACAAGTTCCTAGAGGGGAGGGGCTATGTAATTTTTTTCTTCTTCACATGATTGAGGTTTTTTGCTGGTCAAAAATGCAGGAACAAAGCTTAACGTTTGAGTAGTATACTTTCGGTCAAAGGCAAAATAACTTCAGACTTTCCCTATGTAAGATAACTATGTGTGCTCATTCTTCCTGTTAATGGTGTGTCTATTTGTTGGAAAATGTGTCTTGAGTATATAGGGGATAATGGTTTGTTATGTTATCTCTTCCTTCTCCTCATTCTTCTCCTCATTTTCCTCCTCCTCTTCCTCCTCTTTCTCCCTTGTTTTGAACTAATTGTATACACTGGTTGATTAAAGAAAAAGTAAACATATCAGTGGGTCTTTCAAACAGAAGTTTTGAGGAAATATAAGCCCTAGACTACTCTGAACCCAAGGGAGCTATTCTGGGGCTCCAAGAGTGAAAGAAGGGTACCCTGTATGCTACATTTATAATCCCTTGATCTAGAACAATACCTGATACTTGTGTTCTCTACCACCTCTATGCAACTTTTCCTCCAACCTGTAATAAGGGCTTAGAGCAAATGAGCTATTTTTTTCTGAAAGAAAAACAGTTTTTAATACCTGAATTATCCAAATAACAACTAATGACCTGTCTTGGGAGATCCTGAGGTCCTAACAGCTTGACCCTGCAGACTAATGTGGGTTACAAAGAATTGGATATGACTAAAAATGACAGAACAACAACTACCATGTTGAGTTATGGTAGATTGAAGACAGCAATAATGATAAATGAAAATCTTGATAAGTTAGGAAGCTAGTGTATTCAAAGGAAGAGGAAATGGAGTGGAAAAGAAAGCTGTGAGTCATGGACTGAACTTATTTGGGAGGAGGGAGAATGACCTGGAAATCTATGATAATAACAACAAGGATTGTGGGATGGAAACAAGTTTAATGGAGGGGTGTTGCTAGGTCATGATGGCAGAGGAAGGATTAAAAGCAGATGGGGAGGGAAAGGGAGAGAAAAAACAGAGAGCACAGAACATGCCGCCAAGAGATGTATCTTTGGGAGAAAACTGGGTGACAGTGAGCACCAGAAAATGAAAGTAATATGAGAAAAAGAGCTCATAGATCAAAGGATTGTGGGTTCAGAACAGAAGGGAACCTTAGAGGTCATCTAGTCCATCCCCTTCATTTTCCAAATGAGTAAAGTACTTTGCCCAACACTACAGAGTGAACAAATATCAGAAGTAGAATTTGAATCTCACCTCTTAGAATTTAGAACCAATGTTCCTTTCATAGGGGGGACCTTTCCCTGAAGTACTAACAATTTAATTCTGGAGGGAATGCATTGATAGACGAGCTAGGTGGGCTAGCCATCTATTGGCCTAGTCTGGACATCATGCGATCTTCATTCTTTTTTTTTTTTTTTTCCCCTGAGTATTTAGGCCAAGATTTTTTGAGGGATTTTGTATCCTGGTCAAGAAACTTTACAGTGTTCTAGGGCTTGTCAAGTCAGCATGATGTCATCTATACATAGGAATATATGGAGGTTCTTGCTTCCTGTAAAAAATCTCTTCCATTTGGACTCTGTGCCATAATATCTCCTGTGACTGTGAAAAATGCTTTTGGTCAGAATACTCCTCCCTGTTTCATATCTCAGTTAATATTAATAAGATTATAGGATCATAGATACAGAGCTGGAAGGAAGAATCCAAACTCCTCTGACGTTCAGAAAGATTATTTATCTAACTAAAGGTCACCCAGTTTTGAAGAAGCAGATTACTATGAACAATGTCATACCTGTTTCATCTTTCAAGGAACCTTGTATGATTTTGACAGACACCTAGGGGATCTAACTCGAAGAGAGCCTTTTAGGTGACATATTATTCTAATATATCAAGAGCTTTTTTGTAGTCATGAAACAATAAATATAAAAACAACACCTTTCAAAAAGGTCATGGATGTCATGGATGATAATTAGAATAAGCCTTATTATTATACCTTCATCAAGAACTTCCTCAGTATGCATGGAGTTTAATATTGTAAAGTAGGAAAGGAGGTTTAGTATTTATTGTTATAATCCCCTAGCAAGATTCTGAACTTATTTTCTCAACCCACAGTCACACTAGCAGGTTAAGGCCCCTAGATTGTCTATATTCTGCCAACTGGATACTGAGATTACTTCTAAGGTATAAGAAGGTTTTTTGTAATGCTATGAACATGAGTCCTCTTTCTAAAGTGTTCCTGCTTTTATCAATTGCCAGTGATTAGTATTCCAATATCATTTTTCCAATTGATGTCTCCTCCATATCATAGATTTTAAAAAGGACATGAATTAGATTTTACAAAAGGACATTTACTAAGAAACTATCACAAGAACAGAAGTACAAACATATCCTCCCAAAACTGGGGACACCTTTTTACCTCTTGGTTCATGAGAAGGGGAATAAGCATATCTATAATGCCTATTAAGTATAAGACATTGTGTTAAACACTATATAAATGTTATTTCATTTGGTAATCACAACAATGCTACAAGTTAAGGAATATTATAACCCTCATTTTACAGTTGAGAAAATTAAGGCTAACTGAGGTAAAATAATTTGTTCAGGGTCACAAAAGTAGTAAGTGTCTGAAAATGGATTTGAACTAGGTTGACTCCAGACCCAGCACTCTGTTCACTGCACCAAAGGCCTCTCATGGGAGAGCAGATATCCCATCAATCTCACTTTCAAACACAGCATAGCATAGTACAGCTATGACTGCCTGCATGCTCTGCTTATGGGCTAGGTCCAGAAGGTCAGTCCTCAGGACTGTGCTCCCCATCAGGCATGAGAGAGGAAAAAAAAATGAATGCTTAATAATTAAGAATGAGCCTTTTTATACTTGGTTCAGTGGATGCTTGGAAAGCTCATGGAACTTGTTGCTAGGACTCTATTCCAATCTAAGCCTTTCTAATATGGTAGAGTCTGCTGAACCCTTTGTTGTCATAGATTTCAAGAATCCAGAATTATTGGGACAACTGGTTTGCACATTGGATAGATCATTGGCCCTAGAGTCAGGAGGACAGGAACTGAAATCTGGCTTCAGATACTTGATAGCTATGTGACCCTGGCCAATTGCCTTGTCAAAAAATGAAGAATAATAATCTAGGGTTATCATCACATTTTAATGAAGCATCAAACTTGGACTTTGTAAACTAAAGATTCATTTTAATATTTCTCCTTACCCATGTTTTCTTTTTTTTCTTTTGTTAAAGCTTTTTATTTGCAAAACATATGTATAGGTAATTTTTCAACATTGACCCTTGCAAAGCTTTTTGTTACAAATTTTTCCCCCCTAGTCCCCACCCCTCCCCTAGATGGCAGGAAGTCTACTACATATTAATTGTGTTAAAATACTTGGCAAATTGAATATGTGTATACATATTTTTACAGTTATCTTGCTCTGCAAGAAAACTTGGACCTACAAGAAAAAAAATCTGAGAAGGGAAACAATGCAAGCAACCATCAATAGAGAGCAGGAAAATGTTATATTGTGGTCCACATTCATATCCCTATCTCTGGGTGTATATGACTTTCTTCATCACTGAACAATTGGAACTGCATACTCATGTTTTCATGGATTTCAGCATTCTCTACACTAAATTTCAACCTTCTTATCCTATGTAATTTTAGTCCATGTCCTTTCATAAGTCCTTCATAGAGAATTTGCCCTGTGCCTTTTCTTTAACAGCTTACAAAAAATAACATTTCTTGGCACATAGTAGGTGCTTAATAAATATTTATTGACTGCTTGACTTCTATGTAAGTGCTACATTTTGACCATTTATTATCCTTCAATCTTGCTACATATGTAAATTGGCTTTTTTCATTCGGATATAGGATTTTAGATTGAGAGCTAGAAGTAACCTTAGAAGTGATCTATTCTATCTTTCTTTTTTTACAGAAAAGAAAACAGTGATTCTGAGGGCCATGCCTAAGATACACAAGTAATAAGTGGAAGAGCCAGGGTCTTGAATCCAGGACTTCTGACTCCAAATCTAGTCTTCATTCTAATCTTCAATGATTTTCTTAGGCCACTTTTCATGGCAGGTCATTTTTGGTCATGCACTGAGCCTATGTATACTCAAAGAATGTTTTGCCACTTCCTTTGGGGAAGCAGTACAGTATACCAGGCCAGTAGGTTTGAAGTCAAAAGACCTGGAATCAAATTTTGACTCTGACACCTATTACCTGCTTCACCTTGCTTGGACTTAATCTCTCTGGGACTTTATCTTCATCTATATGATGAGGAAATAGACCATAGCCTCTAAGAGCCTTTCCAGTTCTCAGTGTATGATGCTATGGACATAAAATAGAAAACAACTAATGACTTATTGTATTAACGGGTCTGATGGATGAGAGGAGCCACAAGATGCTGATGTTGATATCCACCTTCTAAGAACGCAGGAGGTATAACCCCACTCCCAGGGAAAGATCAAGTAGGAGATAAAAAAGAGAGATTTAGAAAAGTGTAGAAAGCCACAGACAGTGGGGGAACTCTCGGTGAGGTATAAGACCCTTCAGTCCAGAGGGAACCTGCTGACAATGTCTGGTTCTGGTCTCCTCTCCCCTAGGGGCATCTCACTCTTCCTGAGAAGTGTGTGTATGAGGGTGAGAACCTGAGTTCTACTTGAAACAAGAGACACTTAACAATAAAAGAGGCATTTACATATTAATAATAATACATATTAGTAACATTAAATTAATGTGCTTATAGTTAGCACATGTTCAGTGTGCTGTAGTTATGTAATTGTACTAATAATACCTTGTACTAAGGTATTGAGGGACTGAGAGAATTTGAAATAAAGGGACTCCATCTTTGACCATCCTCATGGGTCCTTGTCTCATCACTCCTCCACTAAGACCAAGAACTTGGACTGATCCCGAGATGCTCCAGAGAGCTAGTCTGGATGGTATATTTTGGCACTCCAGTGTGGGGGCTCCAGAAAGCACAGAACATTTTGGTACCCCAACTTGGGGGCTCTAAAAATCACACTACAGAAAAGAGGGTAAAGATTCGATTCAACTAAACATTTATTAAGTCCATACTGTGTACAGAACATTTTTCTAGTTATTACAGTGTGATTCAAAGATTTCTTTCCTTCTATTATAGAACTTATAGCATTCTAGAGGATCATATTGCAAAGATCAAGGAATGGAAGTCAAAGTTGGTCTTGATATAATGATGAAACTCCTATCTCTAGTTATGCTGATTTATATATCTAGCCACCAGAGCCAGATGGCTCTGTAGGAGAAAATGGGGCTGGTGATTTTGCACAGCCTTCCCTCATTTAAACCTAATTCACTTGTATATCATAGCATCATATTCCTGATATCACAGTCCTCTTCAAGCATGAAGGACAAACAACATTAATTAGAATTGGCAGTGGAATACTTCAAAGGGCAATGGCTGTCCCTTTTCTAGAAGCTTTCAGTTAAAGATTGGAATATTTTTGGTGGGTGTGAGTTGGAGAGGCATCTTTTGGAGGTTTAGGTTGAACTTCTTGGTCCTGGAGAAGGCACCAAACAACTAGGGGAAATCAGAAACAACTTTCTATTGGGGATGTACTTGAGCTGGTCCTCAAAGGAAGTTAAGGACTCCAAAAGATAGAGGTTAAGAGGGAGTATACAATCTTACTCCACTCTCACTTTCCAGACTTATTTCATATTGCTTCAACTAGAAGTTCCACGAATTCAAAATTCATATAGAAAAAGCACAACATTGGGATTCAGAGGATCTGAGTTCAAATTTAGGGCTTTCCAATTTACTAATGAAACCACCTTGGACAAGTTATTTAACCTCTCTGAACCTTAATTTACTAATCTGAAAAATAAGGAAGCTAGGAGTAACTACGTGGTTCAGCAGATAGAATGCCAGGGTTAGAGTCAGGAAGCCTCATCTTCCTAATTTTAAATCTGACCTCAAACACTTACTAGTGGTATGATTCACTTAACTTTGTTTGCCTCAGTTTCCTCATCTGTAATGTGAACTACTGGAAAAGGAAATGGCAAACCACTCCAATATCCATGATAATAAAACTCCAAATATATTGTCATGAAAAATCAGACATGACTGAAGTTATTAAACAAAAACTAAAAACAACAAAAAAAAGTTGAACTAGATTCCCTTTAAAGTTTATTTCATCACTAAATTCATAAACCTATAATCTCCCAGGCACAATCCTTGGCTACCTTCAATAATCTGCACAAGTACCACTTCCTACCTGAAGGCTTTCTTAGTGTTCTCCTAGCATATTACTATTGAAATTCTTTCTCAATTTATATTTATTTGTACTTGCTTATTGGTGTGTATTTTGTCTTCATTGTAGAAGATAAGATCCTTGGAGGCAAGGATTCTTATTTTTTTATCTTGTAATGCCAGTGTCCAATACAGTCCCTGGAATATAGTAGTTATTTAATAAATGCTTATTGAAATGAACTAAAAAAAGATACTGCTTCTGGTTCTCAGAGACAAAGAAAGAATGGGTGACAATATTTGTGGGTCTCCATACTTACCGAATTACAGATACATAAAATTTGGAATCAGATGGCGTTTTAGAAATAAACTAACCCAAGTCTTTTATCTTACGGTAGGAAAAAAAAAAAAAAAAAAAAACAGAAGCAAGCCCACAGAGGTAAAATTATTTGGTTGAGGTCACACAGCTAGTAGTGGTGGAGTTAGGTTTTGAACTCAGAGCATAGAATTTTTACATTTAGAACTGGGAGGGGCCTCATAAGCCATTTAGTAACCTCATGATTTTTATAGATTAGGAAACTGAGGTGCAGGAAGCTCAAGCAACTTGCCCAAAGTGAGATGATAGTCTTCTCTTGCCAGAAGCAGAATTTGAACCTGACTCTAATGTCGGAGTTCTTTTGCACAAATCAGTGTAGAGTTCATGACCTGAATAAGTATGAGATACTGCCCATTTGTTGCTAAATTTAGTCTCCTCTGAGTTCTAAGAGTTACAGTTTCCTCTGAGTCAGAGTTCTAAGAGTAGTTTATTTTTTAATGTAACAAGTTGTAGTATACTGGAAAGATAGGCATCAGAACTGTTCTATAATTAAGAGACAAATATGCTTTATCTAGGTAGTACTGTAGGTAGACTTAATAAGACCTGAATTCAGATTTGATTTCAAACACTTAATAATTGTGTAATCCCAGGTGTCACTTAATTCTGTTTATCTCTGTTTCATCATATGTAAAATGAACTGGAGAAGGAAATGTCAAATCCCTCCAAATATTTCTGCCAATAAAATAACAAATTATTACATATACTTCATATCACTCACATGCTTCCTTACCAGGTTTCCGTTAAGTATGTAGCCTCTCTCCTTCACAGATACTAAGTACATTCATGGAAAAGTGACCCATATTTATGTTTAGATTATGATGCATATATTATTCTTGAATTTAATATATAAGCACCTGTGATGTTGACATTGTTTCTTTTGCATTATCATTAAGTAAATAATCCTAAATATCTAAAGATGTCATTATTACAAGTGGCTGATTTTTTTTTTTAATAAATAGAAGCATACCAATGGGGATTCAAGAGCTAGAGTGGTGAGTAGGGGAAGTTATTCCTAGAACCCAAACACTACATAGTTTGTATAACTATGTAGTTTGGGTTCCTTCTCTGGAAACCCAGACTTGCCAGTATGAGAGCAGGTTGGAGCAAACAAGCCAGCCCAGAAAGTGGGTAGGTGTCCACATGTTCTACATGAAATTGTGCTACAATGTGGGTGGTCACCATATGAATCCATTTATATAAGTAAAGATTACATTGTTGAGAAAGAGCAGGTCTGAGAACTAGGGAGATGGGACCATTTTCTTTATTGTAACTAATATGTTTGAGTAGACCCAGCACTCAGTTTCAAATAACACAATAGAATACAGAGAAGACACTCCATCAATGACGTTGAAGAATTTGCCTTTTAAAACTTTATCCAGACCTCATTCTCCTTCCCTTCCTTCCTTCTTCCTTCCCTCCCTCCCTCTATTTCTCTATCTCTCTCTGTCTCTGTCTCTATGTCTCTTTTGCTCTCTCTCCCCTCCTTTCTCTCTGTCTCTGTGTGTCTCTTTTTCTTTGTGTCTCTCTTTTTGTCTCTCTTTTGCTTGCTCTCTGTCTCTGCCTATCTGTGTGTGTCTCTGTCTTTCTCCCTTTCTCTGCTGCTGTCTCTCTGTGCCTATCTCTTTCTGTGTATCTCTGTCTCTGTCTCTGTCTCTCTCCCTCTTTCTCTGCCTTTCATTTTTTTCTCCTTCCCTCAGCTCTCTATAGTTTTAATATTCATAAAACAATTTTCTCATAACAATCCCATAATATAAACAATGCAAGCATTTGTAGTTTTTGAATCATGTTGACCCACACAGGATTATAGATTTGGAGGAAGAAAGCTTAAGAAGACATCAAATCCATATCACCTCATTTTTCAGATGAGGAAACAAATCCAGAGAAGATCCAAGATCATATAGTGAATAATTATCTGAGGCAGGATTTGAATTTAGGACTCCCTGATCCCAAATTTAGTACTCTCTCCTTTACTCCTTTTTCCTCACATTTCTCATTTTGCAGATCAGGAAACTCTTATGCAAATATGTTAAGTGATTTACCCAAGGTTACATAGTCAAGGGCCTCTCAGAAATGGGGCTCAAATCTAGGTCTTCTGATTTCCAGATTTGTGTTCTTTTTCTTATACGACAGTCAAGAAAGAAAACATAATCTTCCTATTTAAATTAAAATTGGTTAGCTATGCAAGCTTGTTTGATACACTTTATATTAGCTGTTTCCCATTTGAGTACTTGCTGTGGAAATGGCATTAGATTTGGAATGAGAGGACCTGTATTTTAATACTAGAATTATTTACTACCTTTGTGAATTGAATAAACTGCTTCATTTTTCTGGGCCTCATTTCACTCAGCTGTAAAATGAGAGGACTAGAGATCAGCAGAGCTCAAATTGAATGAATAAACTAATGAATGAATAAATGAAAAAGCATTTAATAAACACATTATGTATAAAGTATTGGAGGTACAATTAAAAGAACAAAATAATCCCTGTTTTCAAGGACCTCAGATTCTAATTGCAGGAAAAGGAAAGTTTGAGCTAAAAGTCAGATGGAAAGTCCCAGTGGTCCTTAGGATGCAAGCAGCAAAGCAGATGGAAATGCTTTAGTGACCATTTCCTTTAATAAAACCACATCCATTTGTAGCATCCTCTCCAAGTCTACTTCCTCCAAACTCTACTGACATTGACAGACTAGATCCCCAGAGGAAAACACAAAAATGGGGTGAGGGGGTAGAGGAAAAGAAGGTCTTTTTTTTTCTATTCCTCATAAGCCCTTACTAAATGTGTCTCCAATGATTATCAATTAGCTAGCCAGAGTTAACTGGCTTTTAGAAATAGATATTTATGAAAGTGATATAGTAACAATAGTTGGTACTAAATATTTTCCCCAAACTGGACCAAACAATCCATATGCAAAGCAATTAAGTAGTACAAGCTCAAAATCAAAGAATATATGTAACCAACATGTGTAATTCACAGCTTGTGGTTAATTGAAAATCTTTTCTTCTCTTGAGGAATCCTCATGAAAGTGTCCTTTACATGTAGTTCTTTGATGGGCCTGAAGAATTGGTGTTCATATAGAGTCCTGAGATCCAATCCAATTCAATAAACATTTATCAACACCTACTATATACCAGTCACTGTACTAAGCACTAGGGAAATAATGAGTGAAAAGAAAGATAGTACCTGCCCTCACGGAGCTTACAATCTAATGGAGGGAAGCAACATATTAAAAAAGGCAGGAATATGGTGCTATCTGACACGGATACATCTTTCGCCAAGGAGTTGAAATCAGGCAGTACAGTGAAGTAGGATGAATTGAGTTCAGTTTCTGCTTTGCATAAAGGAAGGTATTGGGAGGAATTTAGCATACCATCCAGTCCTCCAATCAGAGCCAAATCTCCAGGCTTTTCAAAATTTTTACAATTGTTCAATAGTCAGAAGTTAATGTGAAAAGAGAAGGAAAACTCTCCCCAAACTCCAGCTCACTTCCTGCAACCAGCACTAGTCTGATTTGTTTCTAAAATCTCTTGCCAGAAAACTATAAGGTATAAAAAGTTAGAATGCTGGAATATATAATAATCCTAGAAGTGAGTCTCAGTCTTTTAATGAAAACGAATACCTTTTTCTTTTGTGGTATCATTTGATTTTATCCAATGATCAAAGTACTTCTCTCCTTCCAAATTTATTAATGATGTTTTCACCTTTGACTGATTGTTTGAACTGAAAAATCCAAATCCTCTATTTTCATATTAAATAGGAATAAAGGCTTCTATCCTTCACACTTGTACTTTCCAGTAGTCCAGAGGGTGGGTATAGGGACATTGCTATGTCTGGGATTCTTTTGAACCTAGGTGAAGGGAATGTCTCTTTAGGATCAACCACTGTAGATAAAGCATATCTGTATCATGCCCACTGAGAATATTTGCTGCTCTAAATCTGAGATCCTAAGATTCTAAGACATTGCTCTTATTCTTTTACTCATTTTCTCACTACCTTTGGCCTACCATACTTTCTACATATCCCCAGTGTCTAGTACATAGTTGATGCTTAATAAATGTTTATTGACTCAACTGATTTACCACTGGCAATACTCTTGGAAAAGTAGATATTGACATTGGACACAAGAACTTCAGGAGCCAGATAAAGCATTTTTAAAATTACTATGGTTATTTGCAGTCATTTTGAGCTTTGTTGATTAATTCTGAGAAAAAGATCAGAGGACTTTGCCCATATCTCCAAGGAAACAGCAAGACCTGATGTCCTAGGGAAAAGTATTTGTGTATTATTAAGGAGAAGGTGGGGATAAAAGTCTTGGGGCCCACTTGAGATTGTATGTAATCAAAGTGATAAACTATAAATGATTCCACCAGAAGTTTATCATTCAATTGACCTGGAGTTAAGAAAAAAGCATTTTATTTAGAGGACAAAGACCTGGGTTTGAATCTTGAGAGTACTTATTACCTGTGGGATCTGTGGAAAGACACAACCTTTATGGTGTTCAAATTCAGTCATTCATTCATCTATTTTTTTTTTTTTTTTTTTTTGCCTAGGTGAAAGAGGAGATTCTTTGCCTCAGTCTTAATCACTGAATGGGTGAAGCCTAAATCAATCGAAGACCTGTTGAAGATCTTAAATTAAAAAGGCCAAGTTCTCTCATTTCATCCAGGGCCATTTCCAGTTGTCTTGATCTATATCTTGCCACTGGACCCAGATGGCTCTGGAGGGGAAAGTGAGGCAGGTGGTCTTACATAGCTCTCCCTCTCATAAATCCAATTCATTTGCATAAACTGGTATCACCTTTCTAATGTCATGGTCCTCTTCAAGAACTGAACCACAAACAACAAGAACAAGTTTGAGGCAATTCCCATTCAGTGATTAAAGGCTAAGTAAGAAATGAAGCAAAAGATGGCCTAATTTGACTTCCCAAAAGAACCAAACAGGGAGGAGAAGACCCTCAAAATTTCTGGCCAGAACAGAAACAGTTGCTATTTATACTCACTCTGAGCCATCAAAACCCAGTTTGATATAACAAAGAGATAATCTCTAAGTCTTGTTTCAGTTCTAAATCCAATGACCCTGATTCTGGGAACTTGATCTTGCTCTTCTGTTGCTACTTCTTTATCAGTTCTCCTACCATCATCCCTTGGTTCTCTTGATAAAGTTGCTATCAATTCTGGAAAATCATGTGCTGACATTGGAACTTTGAAGATTGAATGTACTAGAGAGTTTACTCTTTTTTTCTGGTGGAGTTTTGAGACTTTATTATGACATTCTAAGTCCCTTTAAGTTCTAAAAATTATGAAACTATTCTTAGTAACTAGAAATGAATGATTTTTCCCCTAATATTTCCCATTTTTCTTTCTCCTATCCTGGAAGATTATATCAGAACACTGACTCTAGAGGATCTTTTAGTCATTCCCCAAACATTCATTAAATAAATGCTAGGCACTATGCCCTATAATGGGGCAGCAAAGGAAATAGAACACTGGATTGGGAATCATGAAGACTCATCTTCCTAAATTCAAATCTGACCTGTGATATTCACTAGCTGTGTAACTCTAGACAAGTCATTTAACCCCAATTTGCCACAGTTTCCTCATCTGTGAAATGAGCTGGAGAAGGAAAAGGCAAACCACTCCAGTATCTTTGCCAAAAAAACCTCAAAGGAGTGAACAATAATGCCCATTTTTGAGATGTAAAGATAAAACAAAAGTCTTTGTCCACAAAGAGCTAGTATTTAAGTGGCCTAGGATAAGGATGGAGTAATAAATACAAAATGCAAAGAGAGACAGGATGGCATATTCAAAAGTGAGGCAACCTTTGAGAAAATATTGGATTAAGTACCTACCTTTGACATACACTAGCTGTGACTACTCTGACACACTTTAAGACCTTAAGTTATTCAGGAGGTGCAGAGCTATATCATACAAGGATTTTCTTTATCTGGGATTTCTTAATACCAATAAAATCACAGATTTGATAAAACAACTACATCATGGGGAGGAGGGGTTAATTGGGTATGCAATCAGGAAAAGTCTGTTTTAGGAGATGACTTTTGAATTGAGCCTTGAAGGACATTTAAAAGATTCCAAGAGGTAGAGATAAGATAAGGTGGAGTACATTCTAAGCAAGGGGGAAAGCTGTTCAAAGGCCCTGAATTAAAAGATGAAATGTTTTACAAGTCAGTATGACTGGAATGTTGATGGGGAGTCAAGTGAACTCAGTCCAGAAAGGTAGATTGTGGCCATATTGTAAAGAGTTTTAAACTCCAAACAGAAGAGTCTTTATTTTATATTTATATCAAAGTGTCTTGAGCAAGGAAGTAACATCCTCAGATCTGTGCTTTAGAAATAACAATTTGACTATTGTTTGGAGGAAAAAACCTTGTAAGGGGGATCTTTAAAATCAGACAGTCTTGGTCAGAGGATGGTGAATTTATTTCTTAGATATTTTGATAACTATGTCAGTATCAATTATTATCTTTGTAATCTTATGTATTTTATGTATTTTAAAACATGATTCTGAGAAGAAATTTATAGATTTTACAAGACTGCCAAGCAGGTCCATGACACACACAGACAAAAGGTTAAGAATTCCTGCTTCAAAGAAAGATATTCTTAAGATAAGATCATTCAGATGTAATGAAAGCACACACTAATTTGATATTTGGAACTGAGTGTGAATCACAAGTCTGCTGTAAGAACCTCAGAGGCCAGGAAGGTTGAGTGATCTGATGAGGTCACACAGGTAAAATATAAGTGGCAAAGGCTGGCTTTACAACTCAATATCCTGATCTCCAAAGTCACCTACTTAATTACCTCTGCAATTTTGGTCAAGTCACTTTCCCTCTCTGACTTCTCATTTTCTGCTTCTATGAAATGAGATGATCTCTAAGATCCTTTCGAGATCTAAATTCTCCCTTGATTTTGGGGTTTCTTAAGGCATATGCTATGTCATTTCTGTCATATTGGCCCTTGAAGACACGTGGGCTGAACCATTACATTCAATCTGACGTCACAAACATTTATCAAGCACCAACTATGTGTAAAGCACTGCAAGGCTCCGGGATTACAAAGACAAGGAAGACACCAGGAGCTAACATCTATCTACACAGATAACATATACTAGAAGGTAGGAAGTAATAGGATCAAAAGAGGGATCCATATTAAAATTCTTTAAGAATACTTGAGGAAACTTGCCAAAAAATCAGACAGAAGGGGTTTGAAGCGAAGGGGAAAGTTACCATCCAAGGGGGTGGGGGGGTGTCTGTGGTCAGGGGACTGACTGGGCATAGGCGTGCACTGTGACGAAACAATTTAAAGAGATTTCGAGACCATGGATGCAGGATGGGATATTGGCCATGGTCACTTTAGAGCTCGACCGCCTGGTGGGATGAGGTTCAAGGAAGACCCACCCCAACACCCCTGAGCCCCAAGTCCCAGTCCTAGCCTCACTGGGCACCAGGGTGACGCAACTCCAGTCTCTTGCATCAGTCTGTCCTCAGAGTTCGTCTCGGCCCCGCCCTACTTGGGCCAGCAGCTATGCACAGCAGTCCAGCTTCTCTTCCCCATTCGTGGATCTGGGCTACGATTGGGCCACGTTGGGGCTGAACCTCGGCTTTAGCCAATAGGCATCAGCCACAGTGTATCTAGTGTATTCTTTCGCAGAGGTGGGGAGGGGCTGCCCATAAAAGGCAGCTGGGTTGGGGTCGCGCGCACCAGTTGGGAACTGTCGCTCCAGTGGCTGTTTGTGTCCCCAGCGAAGGTGGGAGCAGAGGCACCGGCACCGCCCTCTCGTCTCTCTGGTCTGGTCAGGCCGCTGCGGGCGGAGCCGAGCCTTGGGAACCTAGAAGACATGGAGTCCGAACCCGTGACCCTGTTGGTGAAGAGCCCCAACCAACGACACCGAGACCTGGAGCTGAACGGGGACCTGAACTGGAGCGTGGGCCGCCTCAAAGCTCACTTGAGCCGCGTCTATCCTGAGCGACCGGTGAGGCCGGGGGACATGGCCCCGCTTCCTTCCTTGTGCTCTCCGCTGGCCAGCCTGGCCTCTGCGCCGTTCCCAGGGGACGATTTAGAGCTAAGGGGGAGGAGGAAAGCCTTAGAGTTGGGCTAGGCCTCTCCCCAATTATTTAGCAGCTGTCACCTGCTCTCTCTCTTGCTCCTCGCCGTTTTCCCCCACCTCTCCTCCCTTCTTCCTCGTCACCAACTGCCCCTCTGTCCTCTCGTCTATTTGTCACCAATTCCCCTTTTTCCTCTCTCCTGCTCCTAATTCCCTTCCTATTTGTATCACCCCACTCCCCGCCCCCAGGTCTCCAGTCTTCCATGTCTGTCTCCGCCACAATTTCCCCCACTTCCCAGGAAGTGTGTTTTCGCCCCAAGTCTCCTCACAGTCAACCTCTACCTCCGCCTCTTCCTCTCCTCCATCTCCTCCCCGCTCCAATCCACTTCCCTTAATTCCCCTTTCCATTCTCCTCCCCCCAGTTCCCCATCCTCCTGGAGTCTGCTTCCCCCCCCCAATTCCTTCTCCACCCAGAAATCCTCCCGCATTTCTTTCCCTCCTTCCCCTGACTCCCTAGCCACCCAATCCACCTCTCGCCCTAGTTTTTAATCTTCCCATCAGCCTCAGCCCTCTTGTCCGCCTTTCTCCAGCCCAGTTTTTTCTGCGTTCCACCCCCACGAAGCCGAAATAGTACTAGATAGGGTGGGGAAAAACAGGCAGTTAAGGAACCTGGGTTTCTCGTTCCAGTTCTGCCTATGATTCTGTGACCTTGATCAAGCTTCACCCCTCTCTGACCTCAGTTTCTTGCCCAGTAAAAGAGGTGGCTGGATTAGATGTTCTTAAACGTCTTCAACATAGTTCTTTTTAAAATTATAAAGTTTGTTAATGTTTTGGTGATATCTATTACATATTGCGTTTGCAAATTTGTAAACATGCAGTGGGTTTCCATATTCAGTGTCAACACTGACTTGTCTTCATCCTTTTCAGTGTTACTATAACAATCCTGGGTTTGCCCTCACTAGGAGAGACTTGGCTTAAGAGTTCTAATCTCCTATTTCCCACCTTCCTTTCTTCTAGTTCTTTATTCCAAGCACAGTGGACCTAGATCAGTTAGTGTTTTTTCTGGTACAGAGGCATTTTTTTGTTTGTGTGGCTGAGATGAACTCTTTTCGAGGTGATGGGACTTTGTGCCAAAAGGGCAGAGTCTTCTCTTGTTTGGGTTATTAAAATATTGTCTTTTCTCTGAAGCCCTTCCTTCCCCACGTGATCATGTGTGAGTTCCTTTATTTACCCTAGGGCCTTATGTAATAGGCAATAGTAATGTTTGCTTCCAATTATATAATTCTTAATTATAGGGAGTAAAAAGAACCAAGGGGGCAGGAAAGGATTACAGAATATCTTTTAGAAACTATTACTGCTCAACACATTCAATTTTATTTAAAGTTAAGAAAAAAGAAAAAAAACTTTC
>JAJPUD010005011.1:152271-171258 GCA_023553655.1 Myrmecobius fasciatus | reverse complement strand
CTTCCTTCCTTCCTTCCTTCCTTCCTTCCTTCCTTCCTTCCTTCCTTCCTTTTTTTTTTGCTTTTTGCTGAGGCAATTGAGGTTAAGTGAGATTAAGTCCCCAGGGTTACACGGCTAGGGAATTTTAAGTATCTGTGTCTGACATCAAATTTGAACTCAAGTCCTCCTAACTTCAGGGCTGATGCTCTATCCACTTCGCCACCTAGCTGCCCCATTTGAAGGACATCTTAAGGAATTCAGACTTTATTCCAATGGAGAGCTGTGGAAGATTTCTTCAAATCCCACTGATGTTATAGAAAATGAATCTATTAGTAATATGTGTACAGGATAAAGTGGGGGTAAAAGATGACAAATAAAGAAGACAACTAAAGCCAGTTGTGAAATATGAAATAAGTTGGTATCGGCAGGTATGGATAGGGATGGGTGGGACTAACCAATACAATTTTTAAAAATATTTCAGGGGCAGCTAGGTGGCGTAGTAGATAGAGCACCAGCCCTGAATCAGGAGGACCTGATTTCAAATCTGGTCTCAGACACTTAACACTTCCTAGATGTGTGACCCTGGACAAGTCACTTAATCCCAATTACCTCAACCAAAAAAATAATAATAATAATAATAAGATTGACTATCATGCCCTCATTATTTCTTAGTTGGTTGTACCACTTTAGGATCTCTCCAACTGACCTCACCTCTCCATCATGCACAATCTTTGGTTCCCTTTAAGGAACCTTTCCTTCCTCTCCCTCAATCTTTTCAGTTTCCTTTTGGTTTTTATACTCAGTGTTTGGCAAAGGGCTTACTACATAGTAAGTACTTAATAAATGTTTACTGACTTGTTTTATTGCTTTCTTAGGCAATAAAATGAAAAAGCAAAATATTTTCTGGCCTCAAGCAGTTTACAATCTAATGAGAAAAATAAGACACGTATAAATAAATAAGTATAACACACAAAGCCAAGTTTGGTAAGGGGAAAGGAATGGTATCTAGACAAAATGTCATTAAAAAAAATTGAGAAGAAAACGATCATGTTTCATGAAACAGATCATTGTAGCTAAGTCTTGAAATAAGGAGATTCTAACAGGTGGAACTATTGTGGGGATTTTTTTTTTTCCATGCCATAGAAACATTCAAGTATATACAAGAAGGTAGCATGAGATCAACAAACTAAGAAAGGTTCAATTTTGTTGGAACAGAGTACATGAAGGGGAAGAGCACAAGATAAAGGTAGAGAAATAGGCTGAAGTCTGACTGTGAAGAACTTTATTTTCCAAGAAAAGGAAGCCAATGAAGGTATTTTTTTAGTCTTGCATTAGGAAGATTATTTTGGCAACTGTGTGAAGAATAGATCAGAGAGAAAAAACAAGGGGAGTGTATTTACTATCATGGAGGAAACTGCATCAGGGCTTAGTGACTGGATGTTGTAATTAAGATAATAAAGCTGAACAGGAATAGAGGAACAGGATTTATAAATCATAGTTAAAACATATGGTGGGTATGCTTTTATATCAAATGATAAAAGATTTTTCTCCCTGTAGTAAAGAACCAAGAATATTTCTACTATCAAGGGTTTTAATCAACAATAGGAATAAACAATTCCTGTTTATAATACACACATATACATGTGTATATATACAAATATATGTACATACATGTTTATATGCACATTTTGTCTTTGTGTGTATATATGTATACTTTCTTTCACTTAAGTCCTTCACTGCAGCTTTGTGGCAGGAAGATAATCCAAGTCTCTTGAAGAGACCCAATCGAAGTCTTTAAGCAAAAGCTAGTTGACCACTTGTTGGGTATGTTGTAAATTAGATTCTTATTCTAGTATGGTAAAATTAAATGACCTCTGAGGTCTTTTCCAATGTATTTTCTATGGATCAGATTACACGCTCTGGTAGATCTTATACCCAAGGCAGAAAGCCTTTAAGTAGTGGCCCAGTAAAAGGACTTTGTGTCAAATCTTATCACTAGGGGATTTGGCAACCAATTTTTGGCCCTGGCAACTCATGAAAAACAGTCTAAGGCATGGGGAAGATAAAATTGTCAAAACTGATTAAATATTTAAAATTGATAAAATCATAAGTCTTCTTAAGTATTAAAGTAACAAATGGACTACAACTCCAAGTTTGAAAAAGATAGCTACTTAATTGAAGTAACTAACATGGATGCTGACAGACCACATAGTTAGAAAAAGCTTACATATCTAACATGAAATGCAGTGAATTACATGATTTAAAGTTACTAAATGAACTGAATTGCAAAAACATTTTGAGTCAAGAGATCTAGGTTTGAATGCCCACAAAGACAATTATGAGTTTTATGACCCTGAACAAATTCCATTACCTATTTAGAGCTTTTTAGTTCTCTCAATAATAAATGGTGGGGTGAGGAGGTGGACAAGATAAGACTTTAAGGTTCCTTTGGCAAAATGTATTCCAAAGTATAAGATTTCCAACCAGTGGCTGACATGTTCTTCAAGGTCAACTACAATGACTGAGGACTTGAAGCCAATACACATCTCCTCCTCCCTTGACTTTCAGGGATATTGATAAAGTACTCCCCAAATACCAAAAATTTTCTCTTCATTTTACACAATTTTTATTATCAATAGTATTAAAATTAAAACAAATGGGGAGAAGAGAAGAGACTCCAGAATGGAATCCTGTGAGACACCTATGGTTAGAAAGTGCTGTCTAGATGAGGATGCAGAAAAGAAGAATGAGAGGGAGTGGTCAAATAGGCAGGAGGAGAACAAGGAAAAGGCTGTTTTGTTATAATATTGTTTGTCATGGCAAATCTGCCAGCATTCACTCTAGCTTCCAAAGCATGAAGTATATTCTAAATATTTGAAAGACAGTATGTTTCTAAACTATGAAGTTTAAATTTGGAGTTTTAATTACATGATTGATGCTTAAATTAATTAATTGCAAAGTGTATGCTAATTGTTTAATTGGTTGCTTGATCTATATAGATCATTTTTTGAATTAAATGAGTTGATTTACAAAGTTTATTGATTGGATGTGACAATGAATTATTTCGCTGACTACCTGATTTGCAATTTTCCCAATTAATTTGCAAACCTTTTAGTTGCAACCATGCTTCTTGAAAGAACCTACTTCAGGTGATCTATACTAAGACTGCCATGGCTAAGAAATATTTATTATATAAAACTGGCAATAATGACATTAATATTAATGTAAACTATAAATTTGCTAAATGGATAGCTAACAAGGAAATAATCCAGCTGTTTTGTCATTGTAAATTTTACAGATTCTGCACTGCTGTAGGGGAGTTTTAAGGTTTTTCTAAATGATATTTAAACATGGAGGTGTTTAGCAACAATGTAAGATGCTGCTTTCTAACATCCAGTGTCTATCCTCTTTCAGTAACTTACTATGAAAAAGCAGTAATCTTGAGTTTTCAAAAGCAAAACAAAAGTTCTGCTAAGTCCTATTTCTGGAAAACCTTAAAAGAAGAGCCAATCAATGATCTAAATCTGTTGTACAAGAACTAGTCCATAGTCCAGCTAAGAGCAAAGAGGGTCATCAACAGAATGGTGGTTCAAAAATGGATAAAAAAGACTGGCAGTACCAAGTAGGGAAGGCTGTTTACATCGAAGTATGAAGAAATTGTCATCTTTATTGGTACAGTAATGATAGATGGCAGAGCTTTTGAAGTATTGAAATGTCATCACTGTATAGCAATGTGCATATTTTGTATGTCTTTGTATCACATGCTGCTTTATAACTTTCATATTATTAAATAATAATGCCCATTACAATTTTGGACATATTTTAATTGTTATAGATTTTTTCCTTAAATCAAGACTAACCTCTGCAACTTCTACCCATTGCTTGCTCTTCTACTTCCTAGCCCTCATCACACTTTAAAAGTTTGAAAAGACTATCCTATCCCTCTACAAGTCTTCTCTTTACCAAGGGTTCTTAAACTTGTTCCACTAGTGGCTCCTTTTTGTCCAAGAAATTTTTAGATGACCCTAGATATGCAGGTAAATAAAACAGGCACACTGTTAAAACATTTACTGAGGGACAGGTAGGTGGCACAGTGGATAGAGCACCAGCCCTTTAGTCAGAAGAACCTGAGTTCAAATCAGATCTCAGACACTTAACACTTCCTAGCTGTGTGACCCTGGGCAAGTCACTTAGCCCCAATTGCCTCAGGGAAAAAAAAAACATTTACTGATAATAAATCATAATTTCCTTATCCCCACAATCAGTTACAAAATCTGATATGGGGTTGGCAACCATAATTTAAGAATCAGCTCTAAACTAAAGATCCCCATTTCATTCAACTACGCTTCACATTAAAAGATTTTAGGTTCTCCACTCTGCTCCTATTTCTCTGGCTGTACTCATCTTCAAAATACTTCACTTGCAGTCCAATGAAACTCTCAGAACTTTGTTAGATCACCTGTTGTCTCACATTTTGCTCTACCTCCTTATATCTGTGAAGCTGATTTTTGAAATCCATATCCAAGAATTTATGTCTCTCCCAAGGTGAAATGTTGTATCCTAATGAAAACTTTTTCTGTCTTGATTCTGACATTCAGAATGTTAGCTCTTGGGGCAGCTAGGTGGCACAGTGGTTAGAGCACCAGCCCTGAAGTCAGGAGGACCTGAGTTCAAATCTGGTCTCAGACACTTCCTAGCTGTGTGATCCTGGGCAAGTCACTTAACCCCAATTGCCTCAGCAAAAAAAAAAAAACAAAAAAAAAAAAAAAATGTTAGCTCTCTCTCCTACATTTAAATCATCTGTATACCTGATTAGCAAGCTAACTACCTTTTCATCAAAGTCACTGATTTTAAAAAGTGAGAACTAGCCTAGAACCAAGGAAAGATCCCTGAAGCACTACACTGAAAACTAACTGCCAAGTTAACATCTACTCTTAGGATCCGGTAAATCAATTCAAAAAACTTATTTTTAAAAATCTTATTATTATAAGTATCTTAAAAAAAATTACTGTCATTGAAAATATCTTGCCTTGCCCATACCCATACCCAAACAAATGCTTCCTTTTAACAGAACTTTAAAAAAAAAAAAAAAGGAAAAAGGAAAAAAGTCAACAAAACCCACCAATATACCAAAGAAGTATGACAATACAATTGTTTTTCCTTAGAGTAGATGCCTAGCAATAATATCTTGGAGTTAAATGTTCTATCTTAGACCTTCTCATTGTACATTCTATTTCTCTTGGTAAACTCAAAAAAGAGAGTTCTTTCCACATACTTTATATTTTTCAGCTTTATCAAATATTGCAAGTTGATTTGTTCAGATCCTTTTTTTATTCTAATCCTGATCCTATTTTTCTCTTTTTAACCAATATTGAATAATGTCAAGATTTTTAAAACATCACGCATATATTCTGATGTTCCCTCATATATCATGTCATTTTAGTTCCTCAGTCTTTTAACCTCCCATCACCTACTCTTTTATATTACAAGTTTACACATTACCGTTCTTATCTCACCACCTCATCTCACAAAGAGTCAAAAACAACCAAAAATGACTAAACCACACGATTATTCCCACCATCTGCCTCCTCTGCTCCTACTCATGCAATACTCAATAGTACCAGAGGAAGTTTATTCAACCGTGCTGGATAAATTCATTAAAAAGTGATGTTATCTAATTTCAACTAAACTTTCCTGGAGATAGGCCAATCCTTTTATTCCTTCCCTCTTGAGTAAATTTTTTTGTATTCCCCAGAGCAGCTGCTCCAAAGATTATCTCCTCAAATCTACATCACTCTCATGTCTCTATCCTCTCAGCAGAGGTCCTTACCCCAAACTGAACTGAGAAAAAGTGAGGTCATTTTCTCTGGACTCCTCCCATAATTTATATTTCCAAATCCCTGACATCCCCTACTCTGCTGCCAAGTTAAGTCAGTTCTCAGAAAATAATCACAAGGTTTGTGACTAGGCTCACACTCAA
Source organism: Myrmecobius fasciatus (assembly GCA_023553655.1). Taxonomy (NCBI): domain Eukaryota; kingdom Metazoa; phylum Chordata; class Mammalia; order Dasyuromorphia; family Myrmecobiidae; genus Myrmecobius; species Myrmecobius fasciatus. The sequence goes on along the minus strand of JAJPUD010005011.1, from coordinate 165,299 downwards.
AGGCTTGATAAAATTTGCCAGAGTTCAAGGTCTATTGAGAAGCATATCATAGTACACAGAGCATGGTCCTGAGAAGATCTGAGTTCAAGTCTTTTCTAAGAAACATAACAGCTCAGTTACTTGGGAAAAGTCATTTAATCTTTCTGTGCCCCAGTCATCTCTCTAAGACTGCTATCCTTCAGAGCAACTGCTAATTTCCATTGGTATAAGGATCTTTTTTACTCAGAGCTTCCTACATTAATGGAATCATAATTCCAGTCTCCTTCCCTCAAAAAAAGAAACCAAAGAGACCAGTCCTTGCATACAATCCACGCTGCAATGAAGAAGCAAAAAAAGAGTTTAAAAGATTCATATAAATTCAACTTATTAAATATCAGTAGCTGCCAAGGAAATTACTCTAAATCCCATAAGTCTATAAGCAATCAAGCTTCATGGTGACAGAAAACATTTTTTTCCTCTCCCGTAGCACCAAGTAAAATGCTTATTTGTATAGTGTAGAGGCCTAGTATCTGAGAACTGATAAAGAATAAATAAATGAATAGTAAATTCCAGGAAAATTAAACAGATGATTACATTGATGACATTTGCAAATCTACAATTATATTAATCTATAGGAAATAAAACTGCACTAAACACTTAAAACAGGAACTCTAGAGTCAAACTGTACAATATTGTCTATAGCACTCTAAACAAAAAAAAAGACAATGTAGCGAGGACTAGCAGTTTAAGAGAAAGGTAGATATAACTGATGGAGTCACCTACTGAAAGCAGCAATTATTTATTACTGTGTAAATCAACATAAGGGAAGTATATGATTCCCATGTGTCACTGAGGTTTCTAGGACTGACAATGCATGGCAAGGAACAGGCATAAAATCAAATGTTTCTATTTCAACATTTTGTTTTAAGATGAAAATTACAAACCAAAAAACAGCAAAAGGTCTGAGAACTAAAAGGTTAATTACTTAACTCTATTATCCATTCAAATCTAAAATCTAAAATGTAAATAATGTACAAATTCACCGCATAAGAAAGCTTTAAAGAGCCACAAAGAACCATTATAATTGCAACTTAAATTTTCATAGTACTTTATAAGGTCTCTGTTTACAAAGAACTTTTGAAGAAGTTTGTCACATAGCTCAAGATCCCCCTAACTTTTTGTGTAGGTGGTAAAATATCCATGTAATTCTAAATCTCTGAGAGAAAGTTGGTTGAAAATACTAAAATGTGCATTGATTATTTGAGGAATCAGGAAAGAAGAAAGTGACAAAATGTCTATACTCTTCTGATTTGGAAAAATGCTATTGTGTAAAAATCAGTGATAATATACATATTAAAAGACAGTTCTATCACAAAGCTCAAGGGTATGGAAAAGATAGATTGTATAGTGTAAAAGATGAACAAGATCATAGAATAATGAAGGATAGAAGATAAAACAGAATCTTATAAGTGAAAAATAACACCCTTCTCATTTTATAAATCTGAAAACTAAAATCTCGAGAAGGCAATTGATTTGCGCATGTTCAGAAAAAGAATCAATGATATAGTTAAAAATATAATCCTGATCCTCCAATTCTAAGGCCAGTGTTCTTTTCACTATAGTAGGTTGTCAATGGTTGCTAAATTACATTTTATAATCAAAAGCTACCATGTCTATTCTAAACTGACAGAAATCTCAGATAATATGCACGTTTTAAAGTTAGCTAATGTAAAATCTATGTATGGAAATTCAAACACATGAAGAGAAACCCCCTAGATTTCTACCAAATATGATATGACATGTTCAATTCACATGCTGATGACAATGAACACTTACCAAGAAGAAAAAGAAAATCACTTAAACATAATGACCATCAGAAGGTCTAATTTGTTATAGTTTCATTCTAAATTAAAAATAAAAGAACTAATGGTTCTACAACGTTTGGGCCTCCAGTTATCTGATATCAGCTCATCAGTGTTCACTCTGAAACTAGAGTCAATAGTCATAGTTTACAAGTCACTAGTTAGCAACCAAAAGGTCCAGTGGGTTATGGCTCTGAAGCTCATATGTAAGAGGCCAGAAATAGAGCTAGATAAAACTGTCAAGATTTCCTTTTTGCCAGAACAAAAAACCTTCCACAAAGTGGAAAGCTAAAATGGATATAATTTGCATAATCAGCACTGTCAACCCCCAGCTAAATCATTCGGGAATGGGCATTCTATTCTTTATGGTAAAGAACCTGCTGGGAGATGATAAAACATTCACATTCTTTTAATGATAAGGATAACTAAACTGTGTTCTTTTGTGTTACTAGCACACTTCACTGCAAGTCAAGATGACCAGAGTCTGATTTCTGGCTTTGTTATTCACTAGTTCCATAAAGACAAATAAAAAGTAACTTTCCTTCTCTTCACATCCTTTTTCTTATCTGCAAAAGAATATATTAATATTTACAACAATGACTCCAAAGTGCACCTCTGACACTTCTCCCAGAGTTCTTAAAGCCTATGCCAGAAGCTCTGATAGGATCTACTTGTGTAAAAAAGTTTTTTTAGTATAAATCTTGTGATAGTTTTTGTGTCTCTGGAGTGAAGACTAGTGCAAGTAGAGAGATGCATATAACAAGAATATTGGCCTTCAAAGGACAAACTGCACCATAGCAACTCTTGGTAACAATTTACTAAAGGGCTTTGGGGGCATGGAGAGAATATTCACAGTGATGAAATGTGTTAAAAAGCTTCTCTCTACCTCACAGGGTAGCTATGAGAAACATACTTAGTAAATTATGAAGTGCTATAAGAAATGGGAACCATTATTTGAAATGATTAGAATTTTTTGAGTGCATAATCTTCTATTATTGGTACATATAACAGCAAATCCCATGTTTTTCTATAAATCTTCCATAAAAAAGCAGACCTGGGTTCAAATCCAACTCTGCTGTTTACTATTTCAAAAACAACACTGGATAATGTCTATTCAATACAAATCTGTTTTAGATGAAGCCCAAACTGAGGGAACTGATGAAGTATCACACATTCACTCCCGAGACCATCTGCCTAAACCTTTAGGGATTCCAAATAACCCTCTTGTCCCTTGTTCCTCTAATAGCTAGGACTTCCCAATCACCTAACAGCTAAATTCTCACAACTGGCTAATGTTGATAACGATGGACTTTTTATTGTTATTATATGGCTTCATAAAATCAACACAAGCAGCTGTCAGTGAAGTAATACATTATCAGACAGGGAACAGAACAATGACACACTAACTTTTTGATTCTTGTTAAGGGATATGACATAAGAAAAGTAAGAATACCAGATTAGAATTCGAGACTTGGATTCTCATCCTGGTTCTTCCTTAAACTCTTAAGACGTTTACTTTCATTTATAAAATGAAGGACCATGGAGTAGAGAAATTCTAAGATGACCTAACATTTTAAATGCTAATCTATTAATCTAATACGGAGGATTAAAGGATCCTAAGACTTAGAGCAAGAGCGATCCTTGGAAAGCATTGAGTCAAAACTTCTCTTTTAAGAGATAAATAAACCAAGGTCTAGAAAAGTCAAGTGCCTGCTCAACTGGGGATCAAGCCTCTCATGGGGAAAGACTTTCATATAGTAATAGTTTGACTTAATCAAGTTCACCTGCATTTTCAGATCCTGTATTTCTTCTCTCAATCTCAACCTCCCTCTCTACCTTCTCCCTTCACATGCACACATGCACACATGCACACAGGCACACACACACACACACACACACACACACACACACTCTGCTTCTCTTCTTCTGAGGATACTGCTCTTCACACTTATTATTCTCATTCTTCCAGGCTCTGAGTTTCTAAGGGCTACTTTATGAAGGCAGTGGATGGCAGAGGAATATAAGACAAATATCTATCTATCTATGTATCTATGTATGTATCTATGTATGTATGTATGTATGTATGTATGTATCTATCTATCTATCTATCTATCTATCTATCTATCTATCTATCTAAGGTGCTGTCAAATGAGATGCTGAATGTAAAGTACTTTGCAAAATATAAAGTGCTATATAAATATAAACTCCTATCATCATCATTGTCATTATCATAATTATTATTAATCTATGTATAGCTAAGAATCATACTCTAATTCATTCTCTCCTTGATATTATCCTATCCCACCGGGTATAGAGTGCTTCTATTAATTATGATTATTTGCAATGTAAGAATATGCATTAAGCTAAGACATTCTGATTGCTTTTACAAATAACTGGTATCAGATTAAAAAGAAAATCTAGCTACAATCAAAATCTTAGATCCTACTCTAAATATGTAGTTCTTTAAACATAGAGAACATACAGGCAACAGGATATCTTAGTTCCCCACAATCTTAAATGATTCAAAAAAACAGTTTTTGCTGAGGCAGTGACTCTATGAGTTATATCTTTGCATTGAGATAAAAAAAAATAGTGGATGGAGGTATTGAATTTTGGCTAATCTACAAATTAGCTACATGACCTTGGACAGGTTACTTCCCTTCTCTAAAGTTCCTTACTGGTAAAACATTTTATCTCCTAATATACTGTGTCTTACTATACCTTCTAGGGAGGAGAGGTAGAAAAGGAGGAAGGGAGGGAGGGAAGGAGGGAGGGAGAAATTTATTAAGTACATACCCTGTGTCGAGCAATGTGCTAAAAGCTTTACAAATATCATCTGATTTGATCTTTACAACAACTCTGTATGGTAGGTGCTATTACTATCCTCAATTTACATTTGAGGAAACTGGGGTAAATAGGTTAAATGACACACAATTAGGAATCTAGGACCAGATTTAAACTCAGGTTTTTTGAACAACAGGACTAGCACTCTTATCTCTTGCAGCACCTAGCTATTTTTTGGCTAGACAATTTTCTTGACACTTTACTAAAACACTATAGGAAATACTCCCTAACTCAACTAGCAATTTGGCTATTTTGAATGTGTCATCCCAAAATCTAAAGGGTTGGAAAGCACCATATAAGGAAAGATTCCAATAGAATTAAACTCCAACTACATTGTCAAAGGTGTCCTGCAATACTATATTACAGGAAGGAGTCCCTCACAAGAGTATTATGTTACTTTAGGCAAAGAAAAAAATCCATCAATATACAACAGCAGAAACCAATTTCAAAGGACTATAATATATCTAGTATATTCAAAAGACTCTTGGTAATTAAAAGCAAATCTGAATTAGTGTAACCTTACAGAGACTAATTTTGGGGAGAGGCAGTATAAAACACTAGAGAGTCAAAGGGACCTATGCTAAAATTTTGGTTCTGTGAAATTTTGTTTCTTTATAAAATGGGGATACTATTTTAGTTCCCACACTATGGAAATGAGCAGATACAAGACAAGAATAAAGCAAAATTCAAAAATGTACCTGGCTTTGAAATTTGTTTTTATGCTTGCCTAATACAAGCTATTTGGGGAATTTTTACAACAGAATTTCAGCCATGAAAATTACTGCTGAGGACACTTTTTCTTTGTTTTTCTGTCCAAACCATAACCAAAGCAATAATTTTCTTTTATGAGGCAATCTTATGAAGTTGAAGTTGGTTATTCTTTTAACTACTACCTCCTCAACTCTTCTTTTCCTTTTAAATCTTTCTCTCACTTTCTGCTATTCCTGTTTCCTTGTTGTTATATATAGTATAATGTATATTAGGAGGAAGAAAGTTATATAGTTAAGTTTAAAGCTTTAATAAAAAAAATTAAAAAATAAAGAGAGGCACGTGAGTTAAAGCTTAAAAAGTAAAAGTAGTGACAGTGAAAGTTGTGAATGCCAACAAAAGGTGTTATCTATCTCAAAACTTTGATTCAGTCTCCTGATCCTGGATATCTGACTTACTGATTCATCCCTACTCTGAGCTACTTTTTCCACATTCTTTCATTGGACATAGACCCCATTAATCAATCAGTCTATCATTAAGTACTGGGTATATAAAGCTACAGAATCACACTCAATTCTGAGCAATACAGTTTAAGATCATGATAAGCCAGAGAAAGCCAAGGAGGGCAAAAGATGATTTCATGCCACTCTACCTGGCAATCTGAAAAAGACAAAACAAAGCAGGATGATAGCTACTTTCAAATATCTGAAGGACTCTTATGTGATGGAGAGACAGGACTTGCTTTTTTTTGGTTTCTCATATTTGGAGAAAAACTGGTCAATCAATTAATACACATATATTAAGTGCACATAATAATGTGCTGAACACTACTTAATGCTGAAAGGCAAAAGATAGTCCCTATTCTCTCTCTCTGTCTCTGTCTCTCTCTCTCTCTCTGTCTCTCTGTCTCTCTCTGTCTCTGTCTCTCTCTCTCTCTCTGTCTCTCTCTCTCTCATTGAAGCTTTTTATTTACAGAACATTTGGGTAATTTTTCTACATTGACCTTTGCAAAACTTTCCTGAAAACTGAATTCTAGTTTCAAGTGGCTAGAAATGGTTATAGAATAGAAGAGAGGATTCACAGAAGGGAGACTCCAGGAAATGATGCGGTGGTGCTTAACTAGATAAACAAAAAGACTATTGAAAGAAACTCAAAGTGTGAAAGGTTTACAAGGTAAAGAGTAAGAGGCGGGGAAAGGGAATGATGTACTCAGAACTGCTCTTCCGGCAAATCACTGTTAGCTGTTTGGAAGATAAGTTACAATAGGGAGAGACAAGGCAAGAAGACCAAATAGAAATCTGCTGCAGTAGTCCAGGGGAGAGGTAATAAGAGTCTAAACTAGGGTGGCAGCTGATTGTGTTGGGAAAGGAATGTAAGTGAATAATACTATGGTGATAGAAGCATTTGATACATCAAGATTATGGTGTCACCTGGGTGACTGAAAGGATAATAGTGTCAACCCTAAGAAGTTTGAAAAGGTTAAAAATTTGAAGGGAAAGATAAGGTCTGTTTTGGATATGATGAGTTTGAAATGAGCCCATCCACTTTAAGTAATCAATAAGCTTTTGATAACATGGGGCTAGAGTTCAAGAAAGAGACTATGGCTAACTATATAGATCTGGTAATCATTTTTAAAGAAATAATTGAACCTATGGAAACCACTGAAAATTGGGGGACAGGGTCAGGAAGGGATTTTTAGAAGGATGTGGGGATTGAGATTTAGAGGGATATGGGGAGGAAAGGGACTTTTAGAGGATTATAGGTTTGAAACTAGAGAAGGAGGGATAGGAGATGGAGAGGTGAAGTGGGGGTTGAGATGTATAAGGAGAAGATAAAGTAACAGGAATAGAGTAAAAAGAGAGGCTGAGAGAAAATATTGAATAAAAATAAGATGAGGGAAATTCACAAATAGTAATTATAAAGTTGAATGTGAATGGGATGTTTCCAACAGCTCTTCCTGTGTTGACAAACTGGAAACTGCAGGGATTTCCCCACAACTGGAGAATGGCTGAACAACTTGTGGTATACAGTTGTGATGAAATACTACTGTGCTATAAAAAATGATGAATTCATTGATCTTACAAAGTCATGGAAAGATCTGCACGAAATGATGAAGAACAAAGAAAGCAAAACCAAAAGAACATTGTACATACAATATTTTTTTTCACACAATATTATTTTAAGAATAACTTTGAGCTACTAAGCCATTTTGACTATTATAAAGACAAAAATTAAAAATTAAGAACATATAGAGGCACTATATGCATCCAGAAAAACAAATGATCAATAGAATCATGTATGGAATAATTTTACATATATGGATGTATAGAATATTTTTAGAAATAGACATAGACATATACACACCTATTTGTATCGAATGGTATCTATCTCGAGGAAGGGGAGGGAGGAGAAAAGGAAGAAGGAAGAAAAAAAAGAGGAAAAAAATTTACATTATAATTTTACGGTATACATGGAGAGAACAGTAAGCTGTACATGACAGGTTTCATGTGTAATCATCTCTTCTATTGTATGGTACATGGTATCTGTATGGAAATACTTGTTTTGTTCCCTGAATTGGAAGCCAATGACGTCACTAAATGAGGGTATAGAGAGAAATGAAAAGAGGGTCCAAGTTGAAGCCTTGGAGTATACCCTTAGACTCATGCCCAAATCAGATGATGTAATATGGATGATGAACTATCAAAAGAGAATGAGTAGTAGTTATAGAACAGGTAGGAAGATAACTAGGAAAGAAATGTTTGGAAAAAACAGAAGAAATTTTAACTGGAAAAAGAGGGTGGTCAACAGGGTCAAATGCAACCAATGAGAAGAGGATTAGGGGGGGGGAAGCCATTGGACTTAGTGGTAAAGAGAGTGCTAGCTAGTACCTTTAGAAGAATAATTTCAGTTATGAAGTAGAAAATGAGATTATAAATGACTGAGAATAGAATAAGAAGAAAGTTAGGATAAAAGGCATAGAATATTTTTTGAAGGAGCATGACTGAGAAAGATAAGAGAAATGTAAGCTGATAGTGAGGATGATAGGATGTAATGAAGATTTTTTTGAGGATAAAAGCAGAAATGACTTTGCTTTACCAATTTGCTAACAGATATATATATTTTTTAAAAAGCTAGTTATTTTCAGATTACTCATTAGAAGGACAAATACTGAATCTGAAACTTAAATATTTGAGTCACATAATGAGAAGACACTAGAAAAGACCCTGATATTGGGAAAGATTGAAGGGGAAAAAAAGGGGTAAGAGAAAGCAGAGGATGAGATGGATGCACAGTGGCTTTAAAGCAATGAACCTGAGCTTAGATAGACTTTAGGAGATAAAAGGAGGACAGAAAGGTCTGGTATGCTATGGTATACAGGAATTACAAAGAGTTGGATATAACTAAATGAATGAACAACAAAAATACTTTCATTTTCTAGGCCTTTTTTTAAATACCTGTCCAGATAACTACCAGAAATCCTGTTTATAGGACAGGTAATAATTAGTGCAAAGTTAGCTAGAAGTCAGGAGATTTGGATTCAAGTCTCAACTTCCCTAAGTCCTCGTGATCTTGGGCAAATCACTGAACTCATCTGAGGCCTAATTATCCTCTCTGTAAAAGGGCATAATACTCATAATATCTTTCTCTTAGCATTAATAATAATAATAATAATAATAACAACAATAACAACAACACCTAACACATACAAAGCACATTAAAGTTTGCAAAGCACTCTACAAGTGTTATCTTATTTGATTCTCACAATAGCCCAGTGAGAGGTACTATTATTATCTACATTGTAGAGACATAAGACTGAGAAAGGTTAAGCTACTTTATTGGGGTCACTTAGAGGATTCAAATTCTATCCACCTAGTGTCAGTGTTACTAGGTGGATAAAGTGGCTGTGCAGAAAGTGTAAAACTAAAATGCTGTATTTGTGAAGTATAACAGAATAACTTAATAAAGCACTAGATAAGAATGTTAAACATGGATACAAAAAAGTATGATTTACTAGTGATAATTTGTGAGAAAAGAGAGTTGATGGTACTTAGATAAATGTGTATAAGGAAAAAAAGGATACAGAAACAAAAGAATGGGACACACAATAAAAATATTTCAAAAATTCATGGTTTCTTAGCATGGAATCTCTTTCCACTGATGCAAATCGTAACACATTTCATACTTGGGAGGGCACTGTTCTGGCTGCTTGACCAGAAAAATCCATCCCCTGACAGTCCTTGCATTGGAGACAACCTTCTCATTCAGTATAGCACAAGCCTTGTTAACCACTATGTACTCCCTCTCTATGGGCTAATGCTTGAAAATCTTCCAGTCTAACAGGATCTAGCAAAGGACCCATTCTATGATGAAAAGTCAAAAACTCAGGAAAGACACTTGTTTAGGATGAGGTATCAAAGCAGAACTTTAACAGCTCATTTCTATAGTACTTTACTTCCTTGGAAAGTAAGAAAAAAAAATTGTACAAACATCATTACTATTTCCCCAAGGAACAGAATAGAAAAGGAAAATGATTTTCTTCAAGCCAAATGATTAAGTATTAGGGCCAGGACTCAAGGACAGATCTTTAGATTCAATGGGAAGAGCTCCATATATTCCATGAATTAACTCCATAAGAGGGGAAGTAAAGAATGGATAAAGGCTGAATCTATAGGATAGGCTGGCTACTCAAATTAATTTGTGACACATTTCAGTAATTATTTCCAATGACTCAGATAACAAATGCAATCATATTTGGTGAACCTATAAAAATTTTGTCCTAGACTCTCAAAAGTTCACTACAGAGAATCCACCAAGTCAGAGGCCTTCCTAAATATATCCTGACTTGCAGAGATACCATAGCATGCTCTAGCAGTCCATCTGCCATTCCTTCCTCCTGCCACATGGTTAACCAATCTCATCTTTCTGTTATACAATTCCTTAGTGATACCTTTTATTCCTGTTCTTTAGAATGCCTCCTAAGTTATATATAATAGCCTTCTCACATCCATCATGCACCTCTCCATTGCTATATGTGTGATGCTTATTTTTACTTCTTCAAAGACAGTTATCTCCTATGTCTCACTATTACAAAGCAATATCAACAAAATATTAATATTGAAAAGGTGGACCAATGCTTTTGAAGAAAGCTGAAGACAATTTTGCAATTTTCCAAAAGCTATACAGCCTCTGTTTGCCTCTTGTTAAATGCTGGGTACAATCTGTTACTGGATAGCTGTACTATCTGTTCCAGATATACATATTATTGGACAAGTTCTATATAGTGATGATGCAAATACATGAAATGTAGGAATTCTTACTTCACTTGAATTTATATGTTTGGAAAAATATGCCAAACTTCTTTGGATCTCCTTCACTTAATGCTACACACAAAGAGGTGTATCTGGAAGACCTCACTATCTGGGAAGAAATGATCTTTGAACTAAATTCCCTACTAGATCTCATTCACCCTAATGGTGAATATGTTTGGCAAGCATACACCTCTCTATATAGACTTGGTCTAATTTAGCTCCATTTCATCTTTGTTCTCTTTAGTGACTTTTCTTTTTATATTAGAAGCCATGTGGGACTATACTATCCAAAAGAAATGGGCCAGATGAAATAAAATTAGAGGGGCCTCTTCACAAAAGCTAAAGACTATCAAATGGTACTGCCAAGTACTTGAAAAAGTCTGTCATTAAATACGTTTTAACATCAAAACATTTTAAATATTATTTTGACCTTATTTGGACACTTGAAAATATAAATACTTTGACAAATATGGATATGTGTTTAAATGATTTGTACATATATAATCTATATCATATTGTTTGCTGTCTTGGGGAAGTGGGAAGTATAGGAGGAAAGAAGAAAAATCTGGAACACAAAATCTTACAAAAATGAATGCTAAAAACTATCTTTACATGTATTTGACAAAATAAAGTAATACTGAGAAAAAAATAAAAGGAGTTGGACAAAAAAAGAAAGAAAGAAAATATAAATGTTCTGCAAAAATTAAGAATTCTGATAAAAATTGGCAACATTTCACTATGAAGTGAAAGAGGTTATGAAAATTATGAAGGAAATTGTTCATATAAGGAGTTCACTTAAACAATAACTTAATGTAAGGAACATTAAAGGAGGCTGCAAAAGTAGAAAGAGCCTTGAGGTCAGAAGGGTTCAAAGTGGATGCTGGCCACTTATCATATATTTGACTTCAGTCAAATCATTTCACCTCACTGAGCCTAAATTTTCATATCCATAAAAACTGGTTTGCTCTTTTCAGTAAGGAGGTAGGAGAAGCAGTGTGCAGAATGTTGTATACACTATGACTTAAGGAGATACAACATGAAAGAACTGCACAGGATGAGAAGTCATAGTGGTGGGAATATGACTGATATAGGTACCAAATACTGAGGTTCAGTTGTGACAAATTCACAATTGCCATTCTCTTTGACAAAAGGTAAGTTTACTTAGGAGAAGAGGGTACAGAAAAAATGAAGAGATAAAACAGGCACCAGAGTGGTAAATATGAAATACAATTGGAAGAGCATATAGTTAGCTAAGAAAGAGGCAGGGTTTTAACAATTAACAATGGAAAAAACAAGTTCCCTAGTAGAACTCATAATTAACCAAGAGAATGGAAATACTCCATGAGGTGGGAGTACTCTACAGACTGGAAGGCTAAATCCTAAAAGGGATTTCATACTCTAAAAGAATTATCTAGAAGAAGAAAGACAACATGAAACAGTAGGAGGGGTGAGGAAAAAGATATCAGGAAACAGAACTCCCAGGCTGGCTAACCCAAAAGGGATTCACGGAATTAAAAGAGGGGGAAAAAGAAAGAGGTCCAGAGTAAGGAGGTAGGGCTGGCAGAGAAAGTCTACAATACTGATAAGATTACTCCCTGAGGCAAGTAGGGAAGGGCACTGAAAGGGATTAGTTCAACCTCAAAGTCTCTCCCTCAGTGGAGGTTCTGGGTAGCTCTACCTTGCTGTGTCCAGTCAGGAAATACAAGTTATATCAAACCCTGAGATTAAATTTCCCCTATAAATCTGTCTATGACCCACACTGCCTTTGTAGAATCCTTTGTCATCTTTGCTGATTGCCTTTTGGATTAGCCTGCCATAATGTTCTGCCTCATGATGCCTTCTTCTCAATCCTCCCCTATGTCTCATAATGTTCCCCTCTCTCCTCTAGTTAACTAACTCTCTTGGGATGCTAAACTCCTCTACAGGTTTAGCCTGCCAGTCAATGGAATATATTCACTTCATGACATATTCCTTTAATGGATTCTTCCAAACTCCTTTCGTTGGTAACTCCACTGTTCTTCCAATGCTATTTCATATTTACCATTCTTGGTGTCTATTTTATCTCTTCATTTTGTCTGTAATCTTTTCTCCTAAATAAAGCTATCTTTTGCCAAAGGGAATGGCTACTGTGAATTCTTCACTTGACTGAATGCCAACATTTGGTGCCTATTTCCTGAACATCAACCAAAGCCTTTGATGCTAACCCTCAAACACATCAGTGGTATGAGCTATGTAAATAGAGACAGTACCCAAAAAAGATGAATTCAAGTATCTTTTAGAAAAAAACACTGAGTTTAGTATCAAAATCTTGATAAACTTAGGAAAA